>VXBH01000653.1:144461-158503 GCA_013400035.1 Rynchops niger
TTCCTATTAATCTGCTGGGGAAAAAAAAAAAAAAAAAAAAAAAGCTGTGTTTTTTTCAAAGATTGATACCCTTTCAACAGGCAGTCCTGAGCTATGAATTGGGAGCTGTACAGGAAAATTAGGAAGACTGGGCAGCGTTCTTTTTGCTCAGCTCAAGGAACTTGAATGTGCTAACACTTGCTTGGTATTTCCATTCTGCGTGACGTAATAAGGTGCCAAAATCTCCCTGTTTTTCCTCCAAGGAGTGTAGGACAGGGTCCAGCCGCCTAAATGTTGCACCTACTTAGCCAAAACATACAGATACGCTTAGTTAACACGACAACAGCTGGAAGCCAGGTAGATTAGCCAAAGGCAATTCAAATGGCAATAGGCAACTGAATGTAAATCTAGGTTCCTGACACAAGTTTTTTTTATTTTACATAGGGCCACAGGACCTAAACAGTATGAGCTACCTAACTTTGTCACACCTCAGTCAAAATGTATGTTGACACTTAAACCTTTGGGGATTTTTGGTATTGTCTGGTTTTATGTTCTCTTCATAAATAACTTATAATGTTACTTGCATATTTGCATACAATATAACTTATATAGTTACTTAAAATTATATTTTATTGCATTAGTTGAGGAAAATCCTTTTACCATCCAGTGTTTATTAAAAAGGGCAGTGCAGATGATGGTAAGCAGGATAGAAATCATTTAGCATTTCAGGTTAACAGACTGACGGATTTTCATACAGGACACTTTTTTTTTCTCTTTTCCCTTTCAGGTTTGATGGTACGTTCAAGTAACAGAGATGAACCTGATTTCAGTAGTTTTAGACATATTATAATTTTGTGATTATAGTATTCAATCTCACGTTCCAGAACTGGATGCTGCAGGTAACATCCCTCTCCATTATGCAGGGTATCCAAAGACTACTTCAGAACTTTCCAAATATGTGATAATGGGAACGGAAGGTCATTGTTCTAGTGGCTGTTTCTGTGACGTACAGCAACCATCTGAAGAGAAACATTTTTTTCTTCTCCCCCTGCAGAAGCTCTGGTGGCGGAGGGAATCTCAGTGGGACCTGGGATTGCTCCCAGGCACTCCATGCTGAAGCAAATAAACTGGCATAGATTTGGAAAACAGCCACTGAGCTCTACAATTTACACTAAACTGCACAAAGGAAAACTGCTCGTATCTTCATTTCTTAAAACTCTTCTGAGACGCAACCCAACATATGTTCTCTAGTATTTCAAGAAAATTTGTGCTTTTACCTCTGACTCGGTTAATTACAACATAGATGCATGTATGAGAAAGTCACTTTACATTTTTATATAAATTCATGTTATATTTATGTCCATGCAGTCCATGCCACTCTTGGAGAAGGGCAATGAAAATCAGGATATGCAAGGTGAACAGTGTACAATATATGGTTGAAGTTCTTGTTTTATATAAACCTCAGTGCTGGAACATTATGTTATGCTATGACCACATATGCAAATTCCTACAAGCATGCATACATACAGACAAATTAAAGTTAAATTATCCCATTTTATCTTTTCATCAGACACTTGACTGAAAAAAGCAATTGATGCCATGTTCTTGTGATATATATGATAATGCAATTTTATATGCGAGTGTAGAACCTTAGCACTTTGGCATGTTGTGGTTTCTGGATGACTTCAAAACAGTATCTGATGTAAAGCTGGCTATTCTTGGTGGTCCTATGAGTCACAGAAAAACTCCATAAATTGAAGAGGACTGAGAAAAGAAAGAATTTGAGGAATAGCTCACAAAAAAGATATAACACATGTTATCTGTATTTGTCTAGAATTGTTGTATGATGTTAGATGTCTCAGTTTGGTCCTTCTCTGGGTAAACGAGCAATGATGTGATGGGCTGACCTTGGCTACCAGTCAGGTGCCCTCTAAACTGCTCTGTCACTGCCCCTCTATCACCAGGAGAAAATACAACAAAAAGCTCATAAGTCAATATAAGGATATTCAGGTCACTTACCGATTACTGTCATGGGTAAAACGGACTTGACTTGGGGAAAAGAATTTAATTTATTGCCAATTAAACAGATTAGGATAATGAGAAATAAGGACAAATCTAAAACCACCCTATCCCTCCCTTCTTCCCAGCCTCAACCCCACTCCTGCCTTCTCTACCTCGTCCCCCCAAGCGGCACAGGGGGATGGGGAATGTGGGTGTGTGGGTTGCAGTCAGTTCACCACATGTTTTCTCTGCCACTCCTTTCTCCTCATGCTCTTCCCCTGCTCCAGTGTGGGGTCCCACACATGGGAGACAGTCCTTCATGAACTTCTGCAACATGGGTCCTTCCCATGGGCTACAGTTCTTCATGAACTGCTGCAGCATGGGTCCCTTCCATGGGGGTCAGAAGTCCTGCCAACAAACCAGCTCCAGCGTGGACTCCTTTAGTGACATAGATGGGTCCATAGGTCCTGCCAGGAGCCTGCTCCAGCTCTCCAAAGGCTCACAGCCTCCTCTGGGGATCCATCTGGCACTGGTGTGGAGCCTTCCACGGGCTGCAGGTGGATATCTGCTCTGCAGTTAACCACCATGGGCTGCAAGGGTACAGACAGGCTGCCTCACTGTGGTCTTCATTATGGGCTACAGGGGAATCTCTGTGCCTGGAGCACCTCCTTCCTCTCCTTCTGCACTGACCTTGGTGTCTGCAGAGTTGTTGCTCTCACATATTCTCACTTCTCTCTCAACTGCTGTTAGGCAGGTTTTTCACCATTTCTTAAATATATTATCACAGAGGTGCTGCCACCATTGCTGGTGGTTCAGCTTTGACCAGCAGCAGATCTGTCTTGGAGCTTCTGGAATAGGCTCTGTCTGACATGGGGACATCTCCTGATGAGAAAGGGCTGAGAGACCTCAGTCTGTTTAACCTGGAAAAGAGAAGACAGAGAGGGGATCTTATCAGTACTTAGAAATATCTAAAGGTCAGATGCCAAGAGGGTGGGGTCAGGGTCTTCTCAGTGGTGCCCAGTGACAGGACAAGGGATAACAGACACAAGCTGGAACACAGGAAATTCCATCTTAACATGAGGAAAAACTTCTTTACTTTGAGGGTGGCAGAGCAGTGGAACAGCCTGCCCAGAGAGGTGGTGGAGTCTCCGTCTCTGGAGACATTCAAAACCCGCCTGGATGTGTTTTTGTCCAACCTGGTCTAGGTGACTCTGCTTTGGCAGGGGGCATGGACAGGTGATCTCTGAAGATCCCTTCCACGCCCTACAATTCTATGCTTCTGTGATTCTCACAGAATCCACTCCTGCAGCACCCTCCGTGCCCCTGCGACCCCCCACTGCTACCTAAATCTTGCCACATAAACCCAATGCAAATGGAAAAAAGGAGTCCATCAGAGACTTTGCTGCTCTTGCATTCCTATGCATGACTGCAGGGTGAGCTGTGGAAGCTCTGTCCAAAAATGTGCAGGGTGAAGAGCACAACTGTATTGAAGACCTTTGTGCTGACAGGACATACATCATAGGCGAGTGAAAAAGCAAGAGGGAAATTGTGGAAAACAATGATAAAACACTGTAAGAAAAAAAAAATGATGAAAACCCTTGCTTGGGTTACATAGCTGAGTTGCAGCTCCACCACGCAGTAGAGAGAATGCTTCCCACCACAGCAGCGTTAGGAAAGAATCAGACTAGAGCAACAGATAAATTTACAAGACGTATTTAGTTACAGAGTGTGGAGCATGTTTGAAAGAAGCTGTTTCACTAGTGGTGATCTCAGTGGGAAACTATGTAGGTCTACTTAAGGCTGGGAAAAATATTCAGAGCTTGTTACTGCCCTCCCTGAGCTGTTATGTGGAAGGCAGAAATATGATACTTAACAGTTGAATGAAAATGGGAATATGTCATGGTAATGGTTGGTAGTGCTACTCACTAGAACATAGGTGGGTGTAGTTTGGGGGGTGTGCAAGTACTTGTATAATCTGTGCACAGAAAACATTTCTATCAGGTGACAGAAATTGAAGTTTTGATGCAGGAGTGGTCAGGTAGCAACTAAAAAGTTATATGCATCAAATAAGTGTGAAAAAGGAACTTTTACTTTTGGAAGCTCAAAAGTTTCCATCTATTGAAGAAAAATGAATATCTGCCTAATGAGTGCAACCATCTTTACCTTTTCTGCACCCATACTTGGAGAATATTCGGTGTCAGAGGTACAGTGTCTTCGATATGCAACAGATACTGACCCTCTGTCTTGCACAGAATGTGTTATAGGAGGCAGATTCCATAAAGAATGACCGTATAAAATGTTTGTCTTTACAATTTTTAGTTTGTGTGCAGTTTTATGTCAATTTAGTTATTTTCAAAGCTGGTTTTGATTTTTTTTTTCCTCATCAAGACAGCCATTTAACTGGCTACCCACCGAGTTGTTCCAATTAACAGACACCCATTGCATTATTTGTCTTGTTAATTTTTGTGCCATGAAGGCCCAGTCATTAGAGTTCTGGCCTTGCTTCTCCATGATGAATATGTAAAGGCTCTCACCTCTCAAGGACAGTCCATACTAACTCTTTAGTTAGCTTAAGAAACTGATGAACAGCCATGCATTTAAGAAGTAGTTTTTTGAACTGGATTTACCTGACTTCAGCTCATATTTTCTGCCTTTGCGGTGCCTGCAGTCTCAGTCTCTAGACCTGCTTCACAAACTGGAAAACAGGTAGAAAGTATCAGCAGAGACATTCCGATTTCGACTTTGATATCCAGAGTGAAATGCACTCACCTTGGTTATTCTGTCCTCTCTGAACGCAGTCCCCAGGAAAGTCAATAGTTCCAAGAATCGGAAAATGTTGCATTCACTGTGTAACGGTTCGCCACCAGTTTGTTGCCTGAAATCCACAGATTTTGCACAGCAGTGAAGAGAAATCATTCGGTCCATTCAACCTCACCTCTTCTCTTCTATTAGCTATTTAGAGGCTGCACCACAAACATAATAGGTTGAAAAGGTGAAATTTCAAATTGTATACAGTGGATTATAAAAGACTATTATTATCTATGTCACTAAAAGGGAAAGTGCATCCCTCATGCAGTAACACCTACACAATATGTTCATAATTTTCATGACAAAGCTGACATCCTCTATGTTTGCAAGGCAACATGCCCTCCCTCCCACCTCCTAATCTCCTTCATCTGAAAGAGAAATGTATTTTTAGCTGCCTCAGTGGGGCCTAAGGCATTGATTTATGAAAATAAGGTGGAAGAATTCATGAATTTTTTCTGACCTCCATCTCTCATTCCTTAGACATTTCTATTTTAAGATGTATAAAATGAATTGTCCTAATATGGCATATTATCACCTTGGTACTCTGTATTTCACATTACTCTAACACGCAGACATATATTCCCATACACCAAAATAGTCTGAATGTTACTTTGTATTGAATTTAAAACGTCTCTCCATTATGTATTATTTTATTCTGATTGTGATATATGTTTTTTTGAGTCCTGAGTCTCCCTACAAATTCTCTTGAAAGACCGGAATAACTTCCTAAACGTACTCTATAAATAAGGAAAGACAAGCAGATGAAATTGTAGCAGTTTGATACACAGTTCTTTGTAACTTAATCTACTGAAGCTAAACCAATATCTCATTTTGCTCAGCTCTTGATTTTGCAGTTAGAACCCTGTGCTTCACATTCCAGTGACCTCCATTGCTTGTGCTAATTAATTCCTTGGCAGTGTTACTTATGCTTTATATAAACATCTTTGATAGTATAAGGAGTTCTCCATCAGCAATATTGTTAAGTATTTTGAGACTCATATGAAAATAAAATTACAAATAGTGTCAGATTATGAGACCTTTGCAAGTGGCCCACCGCAAACCAGACCTCTTCATCCAAATGCACTAGAAATTGAGGGCATTTTCAAAAATAAGAAATTCCTATTCTGACTCCTATATGAAAGAAAAAGGATAATTTTTCTAAATATAAATTTTCCAAGACAGAAGTCATATTTTGTTGACGAATCTTCTTTTTATGATGTTTTTTCCAGTCAGAACTTTTAATAAATTGATCCAATTTTATGCTTATTCTCTCTAGGTGAAATTCGCTCATTTTCAAAGAGCCATCAAAAAGGCAACACACCACTATAAGTCCTACTTAAACATCTGCTTCTGCTTAAGGTAGATACAGTGTGGTGTCAAACTTGAGTGGATTTAAGCACTCTGGTCTTTGTGCTATATTTAGCCTGGCTCCATGGTGAATTTTACCGTGTGATGTCATGCTGGAGGTAGCACTTTGGATAGAATGAGTGATGCCTTGAAAGTAGAAGGAGGATTTCAGTATTTCATTTGCCATAGCTATTTTCTGAGAATTTTCTGTTTCAATCCACTATCAATACAGTAGTTAAAACTAACCTTTCAGAAGACATTTGGAACAAAGCTTCACCTTTAAGGCAACCAGGGGATGAAAACAATCTAAGTGAACTGGCGAGCAGGTAAGAGCAATGTTGGCTTAAAAAAAATTTAGAAAGTCAGGTGAAAAGGCCATTAATAATAAAGAGACATCCAGAACAAATGTACTGACTTCACATCTGAGACAACTTGTGTGAATAATAATATTACTGCTGAACTTTGTGGAACACATGGAGTTGTCCTTGACTTTGCTCTTCTAAACCAAGAAAAAGAATTCCCTAAACCCACAATATCTTCCCACAAAATTTTTTTACTCTGCTAATATGTAGTTTCTAAGACATATATGTGTCACAGTTAAATAAATCCCTACAGAAACCTAAATTCAAAAAAAAACCAACCCAAAACCAGATTAGCAAAAACAACAAAATAAAAGTCTTCTTCATAACACAGAGATCAATTTGTCTGAATATTGACTTTAAAGTAATTTTTTTCTTCATTGTTATTATCTACAAAGGGAATACCAAATTTCCTTAAATTCCAATGCAGTTACCACATTCAGACACATAGCAGCGGAAGTTCCCTTTCCCCTTTTCTTCTAACTGCAGATTCCAGTACACTTACTCCATTTGTTTATACCTCTTCTATACCTACACATCACAAACTAATTTGTTAGGAATACAAAACACTGGAAAATCATGTTACAAACTTAAGGGCAATGATTATTTTAATGTGAGGATGAACATGATTGAAGATGGTGAGAGGGCTGGAGCACCTCTGCTATGAGGACAGGCTGAGAGAGTTGGGGTTGTTCAGCCTGGAGAAGAGAAGGCTCTGGGGAGACCTTATAGCNACCATTCTGTGATTCTGTGTGATTAATGAATCAGCAAAAACAACATTTGGAAGTAAAAAATTATGTGAATAGTGTATTCATTGTATTGGAAATGACTGAAAAATCATCTTTTGTGTATCATGCAGGGGAAAAAAAAAAAAAAACATCAGTAACCCAATGGTTCAGGGTATATAACATAGTGCAGATTGTCTGTAAATGGGTGCTCCAGTTGCTGTCTGTAGTAGTATGTCTGTGGGTACCTATGCTGTTGGTCTTTTTTCACATCTGATTCCATCATTATTTCTAGGGCAAGGAAAAAAAAAAAAAAAGCAGATGAGTGATTCATAAATAGATCCAGGCAATCAATTTTAAAAGGTAACTGCCAAATAGACTGCTAGAATTGACCCAGATGAAAAGTCTACTATACTCAAGAAAAAGGGATGTCACTGGGGACTACAAAATGTTGAATAGTGTAAGCTACTGGGGTAACTATCAACTTCAGAGTGCTCTAGGCAAAGACTACATATTTTAGAATGCAAGCCACGGTACAGAGCAATGGTCTGCAATGGAAAAGGTGCAAACTATTGCAGGTATATAAACTCATTGAACTTTATCACGCTCAGCACAGCAGTTGCCCTGCATATTCTGTTGTTGTCTGCAGAATCAGGCTCTCACCATCCTCCAGCATCACTGCAGCAATGTATGAACTCTTTTGTCAGCTTGCATATTTGCAAAAGTTCTTTTTGCATTACTGGGCCTTATATGGTTATACATAGGTAAGGGAATTATTCTGGAAAACTGTACATCTGTTAAATTTGTAGGGGTTAGGGACTTTCCAAGCAGTATAGTGTTGCAGCTAAAAGCATTAAGGTATTTTCTGTGGCTCAATGGAAGCAGATTTGTCCAGTAGTTTCTCATTATTGCTGGTTACAGGACCATAAATAGTGATTTTTCCCTAATCTGTGGAGAAGGGACTCTTGCACTGCTCTTCTGATAGCAGAGAAGTAGATCTACTCTGTTGCCCTTGGGACTAAGTTTCTCCTAAACCACAAGTGCAATACAGTGTTAAGGTGACGTGTGATAGCAAGTCGCTGGTGATCACAATGCATTAGTGTTGTGTTTCTGACTTAAAAGCCAATATAAGTTCTTTTGAACCATTTCATATTTTCAACTGAAGAGACAATTTAGTAATTTTTTTCCCTTCTTGGACACATGCAATCCCACATAAACTTGAAATATTATTGAATATATAATAAGGACTTGATAATTAAATTTGATTATTTGCAGTGCTAAATCAGCACAAACTGTGCTGGCTCTATAGTATACCTCATTTATACAGGAATGCCATTTTTGTTTTAACGTAACAGATCTCTGCAGCCCTTCTCTTCCCAAAAGTCTAGGATGAAGTAAAATTCGAGAAATGTTTAAGTGTCTACAGAAACATTGTTCATCCTTACCTGTGATGAGAAGTTTGCTACACATAAAAACTGAAATATTCCCTCAAAACCTTGCATATTCAAGTGAGATATTTATGTTAATGTTATAGTCACCATTTTTTTCTGAATGCTGTAAGGGAGGCAGAGGTCCTTTAGGAAGGCAATTAACATGTTAAGTCATCAGGAGATGATTCAACCCATCCTTCCTTGATTATTAAGGGAGACACGTATGGTTCTACGCAGAAAATCTAGTCTTTTTAGATACAATGAAACAGGAGACTAACCTATATGGGAATATCTCGGTGAGACTAATTCCCAAATATCAGTGAAAATCCAAGAAATGTATGCTGGAAGGCACTTCAGCAAGCCATTCTGACCACTGTCTTGTTCTAAGGCAGGATCCAAAGCAACTTCTTTTATAGGAATAATATTTCACAGCCTTCTTCCTGTTGCCATGAAGATCGCTTAATATTTGCTGTGGCATTGTTGCCCTGTGAAGAGCAGCCTTGGAAGAACAGAAGCGTGAAACAGAAAAAAGAAGGTCCCAGTGTCCTGTCTCTGGTAGGTGTCAGAAGCAGGCACTTAGGGAAGAGCAAGCAGAGATGTTTCCCTGGGAATATTCCCCTGCCTCCAACAGTTTTCTGCTCAGTGCTTTCCTCACCCAGCATGGCTGTCTTGACATTTAACTGTTTTAACTGATTTCTCTTGCATGAATATTTCTTGTCTCTCCTCCCTCATGAAGATTTTCAACACCTGCAGCATCCAGATACCTCTTGGATCTGTAGCCAGACCTGAGTCATTTTACAGAAAGTTAAGGTGGAATCACACAGGAGTTTGTAGCGGAGTCCAGGGTAGATCTCCAGACTTTGGAATCACATTCATAAGATGTGTTTTTTCTGTCTTAATGGGACACAAAACAGCATTTTTACATTTTCAGTCACCTTAAAGATAAATAGTAATAATGAAGGGCATTTAAAATGCTCTATATTTTTGATTATGGCACCAGATGCTAAAAAAAAAAAATCACAATATCATCAATGAAAGTAAATATTATCTCATAAATAAACAGTAGGAATATTTTTTAGATATCAAATATTCCAGATAAGGTCGTAATATTTAATGTAGTGGATGAAACTCAGTTTACTATACCCACCACATTAATTTGATATTTTTACTTTTTATAGCAATGCTTTCTAACTTATGCACACCTCAGATGATTTTAAAGTAAGAAAAGGAAGTTTCAGTATAATCCACCTGCATTTGCACTGCATCTACCACTGATTAGACAGATACTATGCAACGACACTCAAAGGTGCTTTCTTGTCATTTTGTTAATGACGACCAATATGTCTTTTTTATTTCTTGGACTCTCATTGTAGTTCATATCAATGGCTATCATTCCTTTTTCAGAGTAGTCTGAAAAATGCACAAACATCCCTAATTAATAGGCTTGAGAAATAATTCCTGAGTTTTCATTAACCAGGAGGGCAGAAAAAAAGCCAATGATTATCAAAGATATTCAGGAAATTAGATACAGTTCTGAAGAACTGAAATGGTAAGAAATGTACTGGGGCATTCATTATGATTCAAGAAATCAAGAATTTCTTCCTTTGGATGCAGATAGATCCCACTTGAGTGCACGCAATTCAATAACGAAGAATCTATTCTATCATTGAAAAATGAGGGATTTATTCATGAAAGCTCTCATTGCATTAATGAGGTTTGGCCTTGAATTGATTGGAAAATAGATCCACAAACTGCAGACAGCGGCACATGAGAATTATATTTGTATCTGTAAAGATTATGCGATAATTTAGATATTTGCAAGGGAGTATTAGACCCTTATACAAAAATAATATTTATAAAAAAATGTAAAAGTGGCAGTTTAATGTACTCAAGATACAGGGTGTGGGTTAGAGAAAAGAGAGGAGAAAATATTAGTTGAATTACAGAGTGACTAATTTATTTGATGCAGTTAGTCTTTTCCATTTTAACTACATGTGGAAAAAGATCTCTAATTCAAAGATAAAACAGATAACGTGCACACATTTATGCTGCTGAAAAGCTAAGCAGTTATGTTTAGTAATAAAATCTTAACATTCAAGAAGTTTTACAAAAAATATGGGTGAAAGTCCTTTAAGATTGTGTTGAAACTAAATAGACGTACTTCAACATACATCAACAGGTACTTTGTATTGTTAGTATTTTTGTATAGACTCCACCATTTCTTTTTATAATATCACTAATATTTAGAATGATCTGTCTATAATGTTGTGTTCTATTTTGGCTATAGAACTTGGGTTTTTTTAATATGGTTGAGACAAAATGAAATGCAAAAGATGTGAAAGAAAATAGGCTTTGCTTTAGTTTGTCTTAAGTCTCAAGTATGTCAGGTGCCATGAAACAGTGAAATTTGCATAGGGAGACATTTTAGTACAGTGAAATTTGCATAGGGGGATATTTTAGTACATTTAAGACAATCATAGGACCAAGAGGACTGAAAAAAACAATACTCATTGGTAAATAGGTGAATTTTTCTCCCTTAATTTTTTTCATTTTCAAAAGAATTCAAATGTGTATGAAAAATGCTTAAGCTCTCGTCATTATATACATCCTACAATTGTTTCAGATATAATTTCTCCTTACACAGTATCTACCCCAAACATAAACAGTCTTTACTTATCTGTTTGCATTTCCAACTTTGTTACAGCTCATGATCTGAGAAAGGGCAAATACTCAGATGGCGTAAACTGTACTAGATCCATTGACTTCAGCAGAAAATGACAATTTATGCCAAATCCAGATTTTCCACAAGGTCTCTTCATGCAAAGGTCTTTAGGGCATCTCGTTACCGAGTGTAAATATTAGTTGCTATTCAAGTCATTTATTCAAAGTAAAGTGTATGACACCACAATGCTCTGACTTTTCCACTAATAGAACTACGATGCAAGGCTGTGGGTGAGCAGTGTAAATTGCCCATACATAAGGCCCCCAGAGATTTGCTGGTTTCTAGCATAAACTATAGGAAATGACCCTTTTACCCGTAATCCTAAAGAATCGTCCATGTGTGTGATTTATTCTGAAAGGACATGTATAGCAATACTTTAATCTCTTTAGTTCACATAATAAGAGCATCATGCACTGCACTGTTTGAAATTCTGCAAGTGGTTTTAATAAAAGAATAATCTTCAGGAAATATATAGTTTAAAATGTCCTTTTATTATCTCTTTTTAAATATGGAGATGGGGGGTCAGGAGGTGGAAAGGGGGAGGAGTGCAGGCTGTAGGGAGATGGTTGGAAAGTATTGCTGAATCATCTACTTCATAAAAGCTAATCCTCATCTGACAGACCTCCCTTAGTTCTTTTTTTCTTACTTTCTTTCTTTTTTTTTTTCTTTTTTTTTTTTTTTTTTTTTTTTTTTTTTTTTTCACTGAAATGAATAAGAGGAAAAATTGTACTTATTAACCAAGCTGCATTTTTGGCAGAACAGCCAACACTAATCATAGCTCTGTGTTAACCAGCTGGCTATTAGATCAGCATTCCTAGCCTTGATTTTGGATTTCCGTGAATCTTCTTATTTAATTTGTCATAAGACTACAGATTAAAGAAAACATAAACTAATGAGACACTGCATATTTTTAATTTCAAAATGTCGTTATGACCATAGTTCAGTTATATATTTAGACACAAATGTTTGAAGCCAAAGGTACTGCTTGCACCTTTAAAGTTAGCATGCTGTGTTTACCTGCAAATATCCATTGTTTGTCCAAACATCATCTTGATTAGAAATCAGGAGTTCCCAGCTCCCGTTTGTGAAGGTTCTGAGGCACCCTTTGTATTGCCTACTGCGGAGAAATTTGGAAAAGACAGGACAAAAGCTTGTAATCAGATATATGATCTTCAAATGCATCTACTTTTGAAGTCAACAGATACCAATTTATGCCAACTCCAACTGTGGACCATTGTTGTTCCTGGTTTTCGGTCTCTTTGTGTCATTTAATTTAATCTTTACTATGACTGTTATTGGTACTTTCTTTGTGTCCATGTCTAGAAGTCCTACATGTGTTAGAAAATGTAGAGGTGCAGACTAAAGGATTCCTTTCTTCCATCCTCCACCTCTACTCTACAACCCGTAATTTATCTCCTTCAATGACCGTTGTTGCAAGCAATGACTGCTGTTGCAAGCAATGCTTATAATAGTGCTCTAAGAGTGATTTTTTTTTTCTCAATTGCTTATAATAAGTAAGATTAACAAAGATATAGGCTCTTCCAGTCCTTGGATTTTGCTGAGAAGACAGAAGAAAAAAGTACACATGCAAAAAGAATAAAAAAAAAAAAAANNNNAAAAAAAAAAGAATAAGTGAGTGTTAATAAAGAGATGTATCCTTTCTAAATGTTGGGAAGAAGTTTTGCAGCATGTAATTTTCTCAGTGTTAGCCTTTAATTCAAGAAAAAGAGTAGTACAGTACTTAATCATCAATCAATCACTAATCATCTATGACATGCAATTTGTATTCATATTCATGAGTCCTTTCTAATGTTCTAGGTCAGCTTCACCTCATAAGCAAAAAAGCAGAAAACAGCGTCTGATTCAGGGACTATTGCTGAAAGTTAGTATGTGTAACATTGCTTCCTCACTTTATTATATGCTATTGTTGTCTATTTCATCCCAGCTAACAGACCGTCCACCAGAAGTTCAACAATATCGTCTGTCACTTCAACATGCTCTTACGTATGACTTGCCTTATCCTGGCAGAAAGAGGTGAGAGATGATCTGAGAGAAGCGTAACGGCTAACCACCTCTGTGTAGTCATTTTTAAACTCTCCAAGAACAGTGTACAGAAGCTGACCTCGCTCCATGACCTAAATTGATCTCACTGGCTAAATGAGGTCAAGCCTGGTCACTCCAGAAATGTTTCTTACAGTGCAGCTGAAGCTTTGCATTCCTCCTGTGCAGGTAACTCAAACAGCCTGGAGGCAACTCTTAATGAGATCCTTTATTCTGAACAAAAATCTGTCCTCCAGAGATAATTACTCTGTCCTAGGTTGCACCTAGTCATCCTTTAGGATACTCAGAAAGGAACAGAGAAGTACCTCTTGTGTACTTCCCTGTGTGGATCCCCTAAAAATTCCTTCAGCATTTTAACCAAGTCTGCTTTTATTTCAAGGGAAGATCCTGTGCAGGAGGGCTGGATGATGCTTATCCTGCCTGGTCAGAGAACCTGACACTGGAGCTCAAGCTGGGAAGGAAATCTGTTCTCAGCTCTCCGGCCCTAGTACAGGAAAAGGATATTTTGCCAGGAACATGGCTGGAAAGTGAAAGCCAGAAAAAAAATACCCAACAAAATCTGGGACAAAATAAAGTCCTGGAGGTTTACTTTTCTTTTCTTTTTTTTTTT
>VXBH01000653.1:158547-216656 GCA_013400035.1 Rynchops niger
TTTTTTCCAGACAGCAAGAAAAAGCATTGTTTTCTAGGACTATCCTGGCCTCAGTCTGGTCACTGCGCCCTATTTCCCTGTTTAACAGGGCAACAGACCCGTCGGGGGCTAAGAATAATCCATTCTTAAACACTTTCTGCTTTGCTGCACTTCAAAGGTCGTATTTTTAACAGTACTGCCCTGCGGAATACGCAGATGAGGCGAACGCTTTTCAGGTGCCTCGCAGGATGCCAGAAAATGCTCCTCCTTGTGGCTGCGTGGCTCCATGGAAGCTGGCAAACATCCAGCCTTGCACACCAAGGGATGCAGGGGGAATGCTGTCTACTGCTGGCGGCTGCGATGTGTACGGAACGCAGGACTTGTACATATTGGGGAAACATTATAAAGAATGTTAGGGACAGAATGACAAGTAGAGCCAGAATGATTAATAAAGCAAGCTCCATGGGAAAACAATCAGTCTCTATTACAGGAGAATTATAATAAATATCTTCTTGATTTTTCTTACTTTTAAGCTGCAAATGAATGCTCAGTCTTTGGAAAATGTGCTGCGTTGCTAATTTGAACTATGCAAAGTTCTGTGTACAGGCAGCTTGGGCAAAGCTGTGTGCGCTTTTGCACACATACACACACACACATATATACGCCAATACTTAGTGCTGGCACTTCATGGTACTCCAGCCATTCCAGACATTTAATTTTCCCTATGCTAGAATTACTTTTCTGGAGTGGGATTTATTTTTCTTTCTTTTGCACATTTTCAATGTTCAGAACAAAATGGTTTAAAGTATTTTCTGCAAGATATTCCTTCTAAATCCCTTTACATTTTCTCAGGTAGTTTGAAGAGAAATTTGCTTTGCAAAGCCAGTTTGACCCATAAGTACTGAGCATCTGATTCCAATTAGTGTAGGTTCTAAACAGCTCACCACATTCAACATGATTTTATTTACCCTTGTGAGAGAAAGAAATATCCCTTCCTCTTTTACAGATGAGAGAATTAAGTCTGAAAGAGAAAATTATTTGCCCAAGGTCGGAAAGGAGCTCCAGGTACAGCAGGAAACAGAGTCCAAGGCACCCATCTTCCAAGTTGGGAACCTAATCGATGGACCGTATTGCCCCTCTGATTGCCTGAAATAGTAACTCCCAATGAACTGTTCAGAAAAAAACCTAGTCCTCACTTGCGCATATTCAGAATTCCCATCAAACTTGTAGAAAGATTTCCTAATGTTTTTCAATGATGTCTATAAATCAAGATGTCATCTAGACAAATGATGACACATGCATCCACCAAATGGTGAGAAACTGTCATTCATTAATGCCACATAGACAGACGGTACATTTGTCAGTCCAGAAGAGTGAGACTAAGAGTCATCTATTCCTACAGCTCGTTGTAATGACACCTTGTTCTGCCGTTCTTTTTTGCAGTTTCATTTTTAACTTCTATCCCCATCTAATAACGCTTGCAGTGCTGCTCTAACTTTGTGAAACGTTGTAACCAGTTATAGCCAAAGATTTGAAAAATGTTAAAACATTTAAATGTAGTTAATGAGATATGGTACAAAGCAGTGATTATTTCTGCATTATCACAAGGAGGCGGCGCTTCCATTATAAGGATGGTTTCCCAACTGTCACAATGGCTTCCCCAACTATATTATCCTGAATCACAGGTTTGAATCACAGCAGAATCTATATATAGTTATCTATTTTTATCAGTTCCATGAAGCTTATTCTGGTGGAATCTACAATAGTACCTGAAAAGCAGACATCCTCATTCCGCAGGGACTTCATAAATCTAACAGCTTTTTTGTTTTTAAGGTAAGGTCCTGAGTTCTGCCTCACATCGGTGCCATGTTTTTGTACACCTGTCTCAAAAACACTGAGGAAGACGGCTGAGCCATCAAATTTATTATTTCATGGAGTGGGCTCTGACCACCACAGAAATTATTCTAAGCATCAGGACGCTGTTAGTCTCGCTGGTCCATAGTCAGATTGCCTAGTACAGAGCAAAAGATGCATTTAAGCACCTCCTATGGCATATAAATTCAAAGGGGGATTGAGTCACTTGAGACATGTGCGCTCTGTATTTGTTTATTGAAACCGAAGAGAAGTAATCACAACGCTTGGGTGAAGCCGCCGTAGCAAGTGCTCTTCCTGGCTTAGAAATCATGAGTACTTCTCATTAACTGAGTATGGAGCCAGAGACTGGCAGCTCATAAAGTGCCATCTGAATCACTCATTTCCCCTACAGTAGGTGGCCTGAATACATCTGTCTGCTTCTCTATCAGTAAAGTAAAAATACTAATGCTGCAGGATAAATAAAAGACTATGAAATCTTCATACCGTGTGGGAGGCGAGTTATTACAGATTGTGAGGCAGCTCCGTATCACCAACACAAAAATTATTAAGATGAGAATGCAGCCCCAAGGAGATACTCTACTGTTCATAAACAAAATGTCTCTTCCATTTGTTTTTGGAAATTACACTATATTCCTTTATGAGACCATTTTCTCCCAAGACATTCACTTGGTGCTGCCTTGCATCTTACTACAAGCTGATCTCCTGTAGCTGCTAGTGCCTCACCACGTTCCTCCTGTTGGAGTTGGAGACACAGATGTGATGGAGCGAGGGAAGAGGCACCAAAGTTACGGTTTATCTCAGTATAGTGTCTCTGCTGCAGCAGAGCATATTTTCTGTTGTGCTGCATCTGGACCAATATACTGTGCCTTGGGTCCTTTTGAGATAAAGTTTTGAGAAAAATATTGAAGAGGCAAATCTTGAACAGCACAAGTCAATCTTTCCACCTACAAATGTCCCCAGCTTCTTCATTACGGACAGATCATCTTACTTCAGTGATTTTCCAGTCTGGTATGACACTTTCACCTTGTGACTATTGACTCTGTTGAAGTAGCAACAGCATAAAAACCTTGTTAACAAAGAGGAGATTTGGATTGCAAATGCATTTGTAAAGGTAGGATGCTTCATTTAAAATACTCTGTACCACCTAAAGTTTCCTTCAAAGTATAACTGACTTGATTTGCATCCTGCTTAGATTGGCCTAAAGCAGCAGGAGCTCCACTGGTCTCAATAAAGCTATGTTGTTGTAATCAAAAAGAAGATTATAGCCACATGTTTGCTTCCCCCACACGATATTGTGTGTGAGTGCCGATCTATCTGCTTTATAAATTATGAATGGAATGGGAATTCTGCTTTTTATTAACACATATTTTACCACAAGTACTGATTAGGGGGACACATTTTCTATGATTCTTCTCCTTTTTAAATTGCAATGCAAACAACTTCTCAGACCATTGCCCCAGATTCAGAAAGTGATGATTAAAGAGGTGCTCTAAATTCCCCCTTGGGTTCATTGGGAACTGAAATCACCAAGACATGCAAAGATGATAGTGAAACAAGCCAAAGCAGGAATGGTTCAGAAAGGGCAACTAATACTCATTTTCAATGTTTTGGTCTTTTTTTTCGTTTGGGCTTTTTGGTTGTTTTTGGTTTTGTTTTTTTTTTTTTAATACAAAGAGAAACACTGAGATACTTTTTGCTGAGACGTTATTGCAAAAGCATCCTTTTCTAACCAGTCAAGTAATGAAACTCTTGCAGAGACAAATGTGTAAGGTATAAATAAAATAAGATAATATAAAGAATATATGAAATATAAAGACTATGTGGATGGACAGTAGAAAGAAGCATAAACAGAGGAAGGTAAATGAAAATATTCATCAGGGACTGGAGACATAAAAATTATCGCCATGATTAGCTAGAGATGCTGTTGCTCCAGCTCAGAGGACTTAATCTGCTATAGTCCAAAGGGATGCTATTATCATAGCCATGAAAACCTAAAGCAATTGCAGTGTCAAAGCTGGCTGATGTGATATACCTCAAACTATCTTAATTATATTTCAGAATGTTTTTGCATTAATATAACTTTTAAAGAAAAATCTTTATAGAAGACACCCTTGTCAAACCCTTATTGAAAGCATATAACTAGTTAAAAGCAGTTCTTCTCTCTAACCAGAGGTGTAGCACCTGTGAAAAAATTTGAATCTGTGCTGAGTCATATACATTAGTTATAAGAAAATGCATTTGCCAGTCCTACGAGTCTGTATTGTGGGTCTAGGGATACAGTAGTCACAGAAACAAAAACAAAAACAAAAAAAAAAACACCAAAAAACAAACAAACAAACAAAAAAACCACAAAAAGAACCCCAAACAATTTCCAACCTATTAAGCTTCTTCAGGCATAAGACTAATTTCTTTTCTGAGTTGTCAGTTTTATGATGATAATATGCTTGAGCTTTCTTCACTTTCCAGGACAGCTTGCTTCCTTCTTTCTCACAAAGAACCTGCTCTTTGCTTTCTGCACATGGACTTCTTTGAAAGCTAAAGCTCTTAGCCTAACAAAGAAGCTCCTGAGATAACTGATTCACGTTCCCCTTTCTGATTTCCAAATACTTGTCTTAATCCTCATCAGTACTTACAGATCTCTACATCACTTAGAAGCCTTCAGCTCCCAAAATAAAACAAAAGAACTTCCATTTAAATGTCTGACTATGCTGAATTCGGATGTATGTTAAACTCATGTGGGTGATAATTATGCATTTACACTGGTGTGAGCTTCTCTGCAGGGTGTACGGCAGGTTCTTAGCTCTGTGTTAACAGACATGGCCATGGGTGAAATCCATACTGCTACAAATTCACTGCTTTTGGTAGACCAAAGAAGTAAGGTAATGACCACTGAGGTGTGTTGTTCAATTTTGAAATCATATTTTGTTTTAATTGCAACACAGATATATTCATAGTGCACAATTTAATTTCTAGCAGCTAGGTGGGATCATTGCTGCACCCAAAGAAAAGCTGGGGAAAGAAAAGGAGGCTGAAGGAAAATTATGTTTTCTCACAATTTCCCTGCCTTTCCACCAACAGCTGACCAGCAAGTTGCAAGCAATGCAACCAGGGCAGGAATTTCATATTGCTGATGGAGCCCATGAGAATTTATTATTACTTAGAATCAATGAATAAATTAAACTGTATAGGGAATAAAATATGCAATTAAGAAATTGTTCCTTCACCTTCAGACTACCATATTTCTACTTTTTGGTTTACGGCTCAGAAATATGTGTGAATTCTCCATTAAGCAAATAGAGTAAAAATAACAGTTGCAAGAAACTCTGGGCTGATGGATAAACAGATTGTCTGCACACATACAGTAAATCTAATATTCCTTGTTATAAAAATGCTATAAGCATGTGTTTAAGTCCACCCAACATTTCTTGGAAGCATCAGACATACTGCAGAGGGATTCATTTAATTAAATGTAAATGCAGATGTCTGCACCTGAACTGGTCACCCTAGACTCCCTTTAAATTCAATAGAGAGAAATGAGAGTTTCTAGTGTGCAATTCATCTCATCCTAAAGTATATGTCTAAAATAGATCAAATGAATTGCACATAAAAGTGCCTATTCTCTCCATTGACTATAAGAAACTAGCCCTGCTGTAGATGTCTACATCACAGATATCTAGACTGTGATTGATTTTATCTTATTTTAGACATTTAGACATTTAAAGCATATGTGCCTACATTCCCATTATAAGCAATAGAGAATAATCCAGACAACCAAATGAAAGTGTCTGTTTTAGAAGGAGAAGAAAGTACTCCCCTTAACTTAGGTAAAATTATTAGCAACTTTGTACTAAGTTGAAATTGTGCTAAGATAGAGGTGTCTTGCCTTGTCCTGTGGTGGGAGCAGTTCACAGTTAGCAAAACACAACAGCTCAGTCTGCTGCAGACGAGCCCTGGGAGAATTTTTCAGTCAGTTCTCAAAACAATCCATCAAGTTGATCTCAACAGACTCTACTGCTTCATATTGTCTCTTACCATGGGATTTATTTTTTCTTATAGCCCTCAGGCCAGAACAGCAAAGCTATAGGTCAGCAGACATAGCTTCAGTACAAGATGTGGACTTGAAACATGAGTTGTCCGTCTCTGGGCAAGGGACATAATATAGCACAAAAGAAATACTCACAAAATTCTTCCAAGCAGTTCCAAATATGTAATGAGATCTTTACTGTATCAAGACCAACAAACAAAAGTGGGAGAAACCTGAATGTACATCTTCCCACATGAGATTAATTTCTTCTGCTAAAATTGTGTTGGAAATGCTTAATCTAGTGTCATATTAATGCATGAACCAAGAAATGGATTCATTGGAAAAGTCAGATGCTTAATTTCAAAGTCTGAGATGCCAGAAAATAATCAGTTCTTAAAGAAGTACAGCGGATGTCAGCAAAAATATTTGCTTCCTTTTGACAGTATTTTAACTCCACTTCAATAGCTGATTTAACTTCAATCTGCTGTTATAAAGTGTTTCAGCACTTCCCTGGCTTAAAGTATTGGAGTGTCAGTGCTTTGCAATTTATCCCAGTTTTTCTGTAACAGAAAATTAAAATCCCCAACAATTATATAAGTGTAACTTTTTCTGAAGTTCCTTTAAAAAATGCAAGAGAAATGCATGATTACCTGTGCTAGAGGCAGGTATAGTAAGATTAATAATGGTAAAGGAGAAACTATTAGTGACATAATTGGCAATAGTAAATCTTCCATTTTTATTGGTAAATGTTTGATGTGTTTTATAAATCAAAACACTTCTAATCAAAATTGCTGCTCCACATATTTTTCGGAGAACTGAAGAATGTAAAATTTGATTAATTCTTCTCTTTTTAATGTATGTGTTATTAGATGACAATAAATGTGTTGCCAAAAAAAAAAAAGAGGAATTATATTTCTCAATTTTTATAACATTTTATCATATTTACCCATGTCTATCTATAATGACAGTCCATATTGTCTTAACTTGTAGCTCACAGTAAATTTCACAACCGTTCTTTAGGACTATTGCCAATCACATCATGGTAGGCCATTGTTGATGCTTATATATTGTTACAATATAGCTGTATCACATAAGTGTAAATGGGAAAATAATGAAACGGCTTCATGTGCCATTGAATTATAGTTAAAACAAAGGTAGAATATGAACATCTTATGCAACTTATTGTCACGTGTTCAAGAAAGGCTGCCAAAGAAGATTATGTACGTCACTGGTTTCAAATAGGAAATTTTAAGACATTTGTAAATATCCTAAATTTATGCTGGTTTTCATCAAAAGATTTTAATTAAAAAAAAAAAAAAAAGGAGAAAGAAGAAAGAAGAAAAATAGGATTTTCACACAGAAAACACCTCTTTCTTCCCTGAGTTCTTCAGACAACACTTTCCCCCTCCAGGAGAGAAAGACAGAGGTTAACGAAAAAACTCTGAAGAAAAAAGATTAACTTTTTCTTCCTCAATTTTAAAATCAGTTTCTTTTTTTTTTTTTTTTTTTTTTTTATTTGAGTTTTTTTTTTCTCTCCTTGCAGCTATATCACAAATTAGGCACCTGACCAAGTTAGTGCTGAATAAACAAGGTAAATGATCTCAGAAGGTAATTATAGATGTCTGGAAACCAATGTAGCTGGACATATATTTAGGAAAGGTGAATCCCACCATTAAAAGAGTTCACTCAAGCTCTTAGGTTTAGTTGCAAAAAATCTGTACTTTCTCATAAAAATCCATTGTACTTAGATGAACCAGTTTGTATATACAATTGAAAATTTCCTCTGCTTCTAGATAATTAAATCCCCTAAAAATCATCAGCTAGTGTCAAAAGAGTAAGACATGCTCTGAGCCATTTGAAGATATACTACTTATGTACTATATTTGTCCTAGTAATAAGAATTGCTCTTTCAGAGAATTTGCATGTGGGTTGTAGAATGATTAAAAAGCTTTGATTGTCTGTAGAAATTTTCCGATACAAATTAGGTATTTATTACCTTCATGAAGAAGTAAATTGAACTGGAGTTGTAATGGTAAGATGCACTTGGTCTCTGCCTAACTGTGCTAATGAGATGTAAAAGAACGTCTCTCTGTTAATGTGACCTAACCTGCAAAAGGGATCTCAAATCCCAAAATACAGGCCACGCTGAAAATTTCACCTGTAGAGAAAGATCACTCTCAGAAGGAGGTATGAATAGGAAACTTTTTTCTTCATCTAAAACAGAGATACAGATAGAAAATCTTCAAAAAATCAGACCATTTGTACTCTAAAAAAGGGTTTATGAATGGGTTTCTTTTTTCCAGCTCTAATCAGTTATTCATTCTGTTAAAGCAATTTTTTTACAATAATGTACCAAGAGTTAACAAAACAGTCGAGGTTACAATATATGTTTTATAGGTTTTCTTTTTGTTTTGCTAGATGAAGTTAGGAATGAGAGAGCACTTAAAAAATGCTCTCAAAATAACATAGACAGTAATGGATGGTGATTTTCCCCTTTTGCTAATGTGTTTTTAATCTCTATGTAAGATTGCTTGCAATCAACTTTTCCAAGTGCATGTAAAGAAATGGAGTTTTCAAATTCATATGATTGACCCAAATATACTTTACGGACAATATGTCTTACTACCCTACATTTTGCATGGGGCTTCTGCTTATCCAAAAAGAATGATGCTTTTCCTTTAAGAATGAAGACTTCTGGTTATAAACTTACGGTCACTAATATAGCATAATATTTTTATTTACATCTGTACATTCTTGCTGAACTGGGTATTTTCCTCACTTTCCTGAGCAGCAGCTATTTGTAATACTCTTGTTCAACATGAGATCAGCATTAGAGGAGACAAATTCAGACTTTTATGCCCTTGTAACCTCAAAGTAGTTAAAGATTTTTAACACATTCTTTAACAGTAAGGGACATTGATTAGTGGATTGTTAAGGTAAATCTTCTCTATCTTTAACAGAAGCCTTTGATGAGGAAAACATTGATCAAGAAGGATCAATCCACAAAATCCACAAATGATCAGCTGAAATTACTGACCAATATCTCACTGCCTTCCCTGACAGCACCACCAAACCTTTTGTCTATGAGACAGGCCACCTTACCATATTTTATTCAACATTAATTTCAAATATTTTCTTTAACGTGCAGTGCAATGCAATGAAACTTCACAAGTCATCACAAACATGGGTAGTAAAACATATACTTCCATACTGCCTCCTCATAAGCATGAATCAGGAAGCAGATCCCAGCCTTCTCGCACTAGTGAAAAGTGACAGCAACTGTGCTGCTGTTGGAGGAGAAGACCAATATATGTCATCACATATCTCAGCTGCCTATGAGACATGCATCTTTAAGGACCTTCTTGTAAGGACCACATAGCAAAAATATTTGCCCTGTGTTGTCCCTGAACAATGTCAATGACAGAAGCGATAGAGCCCTTAAGGCAGGAGCAAACATATCCTGAAACTCCCCTGAAGCCCATATATGAGCAGAACCTCAAGTACACAGACTAGGCTCAAGGAGAGTTTAACCACCAGTGCTCCTTAAACCCACGAGGAAGATGAAGACACCTTGTCTGTGTGTCCAGGTAGCATTGAACAGGACAGTTCTCCCCTTTAAAAAAATAACAGTGTCACCTTGATAAGGTGAATCATTTCTGTCTTTTCAGTCAAGAGGAGAAAATGATTGTAACTGTATGCATATTTTTATATTAGTGCTTCTTTTGTTTCTCTCTCTGAAAAAGTAAAAGTATTGTGTAGCTGCGTCTCAAAAGAGGAAATCAGCAAAATATTTCTGTGATTTTCAAAGCCTTTTTTATGATTGTCATCATTTTTATATATTTTATATATAATATATTTTATATATTAATGATGCAGTTTTAAGTTAATTTTCCCATACAATAGAAAGATGAAATAAGTATTGATTTTGTTGCATAAAAAGGAAAAATTCTTTGAAAGCTCTATCTTCTAAACTTTTTTTCTCCTTCCAGCAGTAAAAGCCTATACAGAGTGTATTTCTTTGGTAATATAATAAAAACCATGTCACATTGAACTAGATCTTAAAATAATAATAATGAATTATTATTATTATCATCGTTATCTACAGGTTACAGAGAAAAAGGGGAAAATGTTTAGCATTCCAAAGCTAGCCCCAGTCTTATAAACTGTCATTTCAGAGGAGCTACACACAGATTAACCACATAGTGGGACAAGTCATATACTACTAATAACAAAACCTAAAAGTTACATAGAGTTTCATTACCCACCCCCCAGCTATCAAATTCCAGTCTCCGAGGGATACTGAAGTAGTAGCAAGCATTTAAACTTTGGCTTGCTGAATTTCATTAGGAAAACTGCGACTCAGTAGCCTGAGGATGCTCAAGTAGACATGTAACAGCTCTAAAATACCTTAAAATGAAATCTCTGGTTCTTTCTCCCTATGAGCAAGCAAGCTAAAAAACTAATTTCTTTCACTCTGAATTCTGGCCTGATTGTTCCGTGACTATTCGATGCAATTCTACTCTAGATTTCTTTTGGAATTTACACACATACACAAATGGGATGTTCCTAACACAGATAATCCCTAGGCAAGATCCTTGAATTTGTTCAGATGAGCCTAATGTATCCTGCAACAAGACACATTTTTAGTTCCTTTAAGTTTTCCCTGTTCTGATGTGGACTGGAAAAACATATTTTTTAAAACAGTGATTGTTTCCTTCAAACTAGTTAAATCCTATTTATGATCAAATACCTTAAATTGCCATTAAAAAAAAAAAAAAAAGAAAACTGACTGTATGCCACGTACCCTAATATCTTATCTGAATTCCCTGGACATATAATATTACAAGCAAAAAAACATTACCACAGGACTATAATGTTTTGCCATGCTTTCTTTTAAATTATTGATACATATTAAGAGAACTTAATCTCCATCTTTAAGTAGTCTTTGTCTGGGAAAAATAAAATTAAGAAAAAGTTGTTATAAGAATACAGTCCAGATTATAAATCTTTCAGACTTATTTTATAAGCTAAGTAACTCTGAAAGACTAGAATTTTTCTGACCTGATGTTTATTTTGTGCAATGCATATTCTGATATAACTGTACACAAGTCATGTAACTACTAGGTCAAATGGCCTAAGGGTCTGCCTGGTACATTTCCATTTCAATCTGCAGTACACTGGCTTAATTATTCTACATTTGAATCACGCTTTTAGTGATGCTAAATGCTTATGGATTAAGACCATTTCTCATTATGTGTATATAATACCTGGAAACATACATGTGATCACATTATGTGTGACCATCATGATAATTTATTTGCACTATTATAACACTCTGTACTCTAGTTTTGGATCCTCTACTTAATAAGATGTACATGTCCACCAAAACTTACAAAAAGATGCAGAAAGATGGAAAGTATATGTAAAACGATGATACAGTACAGAGTTTTTGGAACTCATCACGTAAAAGGGAGCTTTAAGAGAGTCACAAGGAGCATCGTGCTGTGCATCTGCAGATGTTTTATTTTTGATTCTTCATTTTCACTTTCGGTGTCCTGACACATTGCAAAAAGAATCATCTAGTGGTTTCCATATGTATCACCCTTCCTTGAAGAGAGGCTGATCGTGGTTGACAAAATTACCTTCAAACTCAAATGTGTATTTCCATCATTATCTGTCTTTTCTAAGATGCATAAATTGAAGAAATTATTTGAAAATCTATGCATAGACTTCTTTTAACTGCCTTTCACTTTCACATTTTGGAAAACTCGGGGAGATGTTCACAGGAATGATAAGACTGTGAATTGAAAAATGGTGACTGAGCTGTGGTTTCTGACTCTTATTTGACATTAAAACAAATATTGACATGCTACAATGAAAATGCTTTATATCTTTTCCTGTAGTTTAATGCCATAATTATTCATTTATTTAAAACATACAATTAAGGGCATTACCCTGCCACCAGCTGAATCTTGTAAAAGTTTTGGAACTAGATTCTCAGCAGTTTAAAGTTTCTAGAAGTTGTTTGGTCCCAAAGTAATGAAAAAACTTGGTCTTCTACAATCTGGGTCAATTCACACTGAGATGAAGATACTTGCACCATTGTCATTTATCAGTTGAGAAAGAAATGCATCACATAAAATGTAGCTTTTCCTAGAGGAAAACAGGTGTAAATCAGTTAAAATGTTTGTCTGGAAACTGGCAGTTTATCACCTAGGTGATGATCCCTTTATATTTTTACTTTGTAGTGTGAAACATAAAACAATTTCAGATGACAGGATGACAAAATACCATTTTTTCCCCTGCTGAAATCTTTAACCTCTCAGAGATTATGATTCAGATATATTTTACATTCGAGATGAACATCAAGAAATCCCAAATCTCAGCAGTGAGGCATTAAATAGCTGCCTGCATTTGGCAGCGGCAGTTTGCCACTAAGTCACACACTGTGGAGGATTCTCCCTCTGCAAAGGAAAAAGCAGCAAAACGGTACGGAGATGTGGAACAGCTTGCACCCTGCGAAGGGGCACTTATCACAGAAACAGTGTGATTTTCAAGCCCAATCTGTTAATTGTGCTCGTGCAACTTTCTGGGAGGCTCCGCTGGTGTGCTGCTTAGATGTACGAAACTGCTGGTGATCCCAACAACAGTGTCTGCGCTCTCCCCGAGCTCTCCGAGGGAAGATTGGATCGGATGCATAAACCGGCACAAATGGATACAGTTCTGCTGACTTCAGGGTGCTTTGCAGCTGAGGATCTGAGCTAATCTGTAAAATACATCCATCTCTTTGCAAACTTTTTTTTCGGCTGAGTGTCTTATTTTATGCTAAGAAGTTCTTGCCCAGAATGTGCTGTGTTTGGTCTTCTTTTTTCTTCTTTTTGTAAGCGTGCTGTTCAATTTCAGACAAAGTTTTCAAAATCAGTAATAACTATAGTATAATCTATTGTACTTTTTGAACAGAAAACCACTTAATGATTCCCAGTCATTCTCAACTGCCTGGCATACCTTTGACAAGCACTGAGCAGAGACAGAGAGTATGAATCCAAATTCTATCCTGTCATTAGGTGAGGACTTTGATAAATCTGTTCTGCTTCAAGCCTCTGAGTGGTACTTCCTGCTAAAATGCAAGGGCTGGCTCTAGACCAGCTGCATTCCATTAGCTATCAGTATATTCTGAATTATTTTTCTCTACAGATAAAAAATATACCTGACCAAAAATATTGATCATTTCTTTCGGCCAATGGGAATACCCAACCGAGTCTATGCATTGGCTTGGGTGACAGTGATAGAGCATCACCATTGTGGCCTTCATCTTGCTTTTTGCCCTTACAATTTTGTTAATTAAAATTAATGGTACCTGCAAGAAAGATAAAGAGCATAAGAATAATTTTGGAAGGAAGAAGAATGCATTAATTCATCTCTTCATGAAGGACATTATCTGGCAAAGCAGCATCTGTCTCTTCATGAGCCAATATTTATTCAATTTCATGTTCTGATTAATTTAGCGGTATTTAGAGCCCAGTGATTTTTTTAATTGATGTTGTAAGACCAAAAAGTTCAGATGTGTAAAACAGAACCATAAACTCAGCCCAAATTTTGTCTTCAGAAGTTAGTAAAATTGGTACTTGACTTGTATGAAGCAGTTTCTCAGAAACACAAGTTAACAGATTTATCTATAACTCATTTAGCTGATGGGAGGACAAGTCAGCATTGTGTCATTAGTTGTGGTCAGGGTAGCATGACTCGGATCAAGAGTACATTAGTAATGCTATTTAAGAGCTTATATACTTCAGTGCTTGCGTTTTCTGCAACTTCAATTAAGTTTACAAGGTGGGATTTATTCCACTCACCTGCAGACAGCTAAAAATTAGTGTCTGGTCTAAACCATTCATCAAGAATCTTCATGCAGTAAAGGGAAATATATCTTCAGAAATCTATTTTAGGATATCAGGATTCATGTCCAAAGTCACCTATTTTCATACACTGGCTAGTCAGGGAGCCTGACAAAGTAGCTAGGATGTACACAACTGTAATCTGGCAGAAGTCAGGTGACATGAATCCAACTTGTGAGGTTTTCTTAATGATTGTCTTTATATAACTTAAAAAAAAAATCAACAACAAAACCTTGCTGAGAGCTTGTCAATTTGCCTGGAAAGATGGGACCAAGAAAGCAATTATCAGAGGACTGAACATAAATACCAGCAGAATGAAATAAAAGTAGCAGATCCTGTCACTTTGCGCTTTTCGCTCCACAAACTGTCACTCTGACAGTCAAGTGTATTAAAAATAAAAATAAGCACTACAGGAAAATTCAGGAATTTCCTTCCTCCTTAAAATAATTTAATGGTTCCAGCTCATGGAATAAGGGCTACGTGAGTATAGACATGTGAATATGTATCCAGTGTATTCCAGGATTAGACTGGAAACAGACCGGACCCAGATTGGACACAAGTCTCTACTGTGTATTTATAAACTGAGTCTGATGCTGTCCTTATATGGGACTGGGACAACGTGGCACAATCTGAACTGATAAAAAGAATAAAAATGTACAAAAGAACATGAAAAAAAAATCAGGTTTGGGGTTTTTTTTGGTTGTTTTTTTTTTTTTTTTTCACAAAGTGTGAGCAGATCTCTGTGACCTTTCTTAAAGTTTACGTAAATTTAGTTTAGAAAAATTGTAGGGGAGAATGCCAATCCCATTCTTGAAGTGCAAGCTCAATGGAAACTGCACTTGATAATTTCTTCACTATGACTAACACACACACAACTTGACATTCCACCACTGAAAGAGGGATTGAAGGGTTGACATTAGAAATAATCATGAGCAAAAAAATAGGCTACATTTTTCTAATGGTAATCTGAGTAAGAACAAGAGGCAAAATGTACAATAAGACTGAAAGTGCTCTTCTTTTCAGCATCATAGCATCATGATGAAAGCATAATATATGTGATATTCACTGCAAGCTAGATGGGTTTATCTCAGTAAAAGGTAAAATATTGTATGTGGAATGCCATTCATAAATTGATGGTGTCCCTTTATTATAAATACATTTTGGTCTGTGAATTATAGTGTTACAAAGAGCGTCACTGAAGAGTAATGTAAATACAGGTTTGTTGAGTGTGATAAAAGCTTTGTTCAGTAAGCTGGTTTTGCAGTTGCTACCATTATACATCTTTTCACTATGGTTGTTTAGTGTTTTTTTGTGAACAAATGGGACTGTTGCATTATTTACTTCTCTCGTACTTGCATAATAAGATGATGACACAGGTATAGTAACAATATGATGCATATTTTTACATGAAAACAGTCATAAAAATGATGTGGCATTGGGAGCATTGCAGATGCTGTAGACATAATTTTGTCTGTGGCTTGAGATTCATTCATTTCTATTAACAAGTATTAATTATTACTCTTTCAAAAAGTCTATATAAATGTAAGGTCTAATAAAAAACAGTAGGCATGAATACAAGCAATTTATTACTGCAGAAGAAAACTGTTACATGTTCTATGAATATTTTCATATAAGGTGTTGTGCAGAGAACTCAATTCCATTTGACCAAAGACCAACATTGTTAAACATCTCCAAGGCTCACAAGCAACATGCCTCATGCAACTGAAGTGTAAGTTTCTGGAAACCCCACGGTAGGCGATTCTGTTAAAATCTCATTGTTTTGCTGGTGAGTTTTTCATAAGGGAATGTGGTAGAAATACCTTTGAGGAGCACATAAATATTTATCTAAACTTAATGTGAAGCCAGTTTCTACTTATTGTGGTCTTGTAATAGGTTTAGCTCACTTGTGTGGCTTTCAAACTATGTTTCATGGTTGAAGAAAGGAAATTATTCTCTTACTTAGACATACAGTGGGAAAAGGATTTGGGATACAAGGTTACGCTGTATTTCTCATTAATGTATATAGAGTTACCAAGACTGCAGAAAGGCTGGTCTTAAATTATCCAGACCAATGAATGAGTATTAAGATAGTAGGCAATCAGGTAACCCCAACTCTACACCCTTCTGTCAACTCTTACAGACCTTTAATACGCTTGCCAGGATGCCAGCTCAAACCTGGGCAACTGTTGCAGTGAAGATGCACATAAGTAGTGCCTGAACTCAACAGTGAAGCACAGTAGGTGTTTGTCCTTGACAGTCCCATGAGTAAGTGAGAACTGCGTTAAGCACAATGTGAAGCTAACACCCAGGTCTCTGCCAGAGAGTGAAAAGGTGAGAGGTGTTCATTAACGATAAAGGTATAAAACAAGTTTTCCAGGTGACTTATTTTGCAGAAATTCAGAGAGAGAAGAAAAAAGAAACTTGAAGTTGTGGAGAGGGAGGCTGCACTACATGTATGGTATGACATGAAGGAACAGCCTATATGGATCAGATTGTGTGAAATTGAATGATAAGAAAAGTACACACCGCACTGCAAAAAGACATCAGTGTGATAAAATCCTTTGTTTTCTTGCCATTAACTAAACATACATGTATGGTAGATTTTCTTGTCTACCTTTTGCCTTCTTTCCCACAAAGTCTGACAAAATAAATATCTCTTATGACTATTTCCGCTGAAAAATTCAGATAACCAAGTAACTTATTATTTAGATACCTTTTTATGTATTTAAATCTCCTATCTTTAGACTCCACATTTCAAACTTCTTGCCACTGTTCCAGATCTTTTCTGTTGCTCTGAACATTAGAATAAAAGGTTTGTTTTATGAGGACATCCTTCAAAGAGAGTTTGGCCAAAATGCCATTGTGACATCCTGCAACACTAAGAAGTGATTCATCTTTTCTCTGCTTCCTAGCCAAGCAAGATATCCATTCATTATTTTCCCTAAATAGGAAGTTCCTTTGTAGTACAAGCTTTTAAAGTCCTCTTTATCTTCATTAAACTGTCACACCAGCTGACAAAGTTTTGTCATTGAACTCCAGCAGTATCAGTATTAAACAAGTCCTACAAACTTCTCTGGTGTAAACAACATTTTTACAGTACCTGAAACATAATAGGTGATGTCTCAGCTGGCTAGTCAAGGATGTCAGCTTGTAGCCAGCTACTTACAGCTGCCACACTCTTAAACTGACAGGGAAATCAGATGTGATTATGATAGTGACTGGTTTTCCATGCTGGTTATTTCCTTGCATTCCTAGAGTTAACACAGAAGATTTGTGCTGAAATGTACATTATATCCAGCTTGTGTGACATTACTGTTACTTAAATCTTCTTGGGCACAGGTAGTAATGTACAGGATGACATAATTACAACTAAGTCTGTGGCTGTTGCTGGGTTGATGAGAGTATTCAAATTCATGATCTGACTTAGAAAGGCGACCTACAATTAAACAACGTAGCAGAACAGTATAATGGATAAAAGAAATGGTCTGTACAGGTGTGTATACCAGTACCCTGTACTACGGCATATACCCCACCAGATGACCAGGATCATTTCACAATGAAAGATTGCTCAAGTCCCACTCCAGAAGTCTCTGAATCTTCCTGTCTTGCCCTGCACAGCTGGGAACACTTAATGAATGAGGTTCAGAGCTTCACTACTCCTACAGTCCTTAGTGAGCTCCTTTTTATAGATGAGGCAATCTGATTATTTTTTCCAACAAGTAGTTACAATTTTTAACATTATTTGTATGAAAGGCTATTCCATTCATTGGTTGAAAGATGTCAGCTTGTCTTTCAAATGCTGTAGAGCAAGTCTGAAAGGTACTCTTTCAGGAATACTAAGATTTCTTTGCAAAAGTCGATTAGATTTGACTGGTAGAATTGCTACAGACTAACGAAAAACCAGTGGGAAAAAATCACTTTTCAGTGGCACTTTAGTCTATCCACTGAGGCCTTTTGCCAATATTTAGAGGTATGGTGACATTCAAACATGACAAACTGTACTGATTTTACCGTGAGTTATATTACAACTCCAACATTCATTGCTACCATTTTTCAACATGCAACAGATTTCCTGCAAAACAAATAATAAAATTTGAACAGCTGAGATTTAATCATCCTTTGAGTCTTTCATATTTAAATAATCCTTCCATATGTGCTATAAATTGAACCCTTTTTCCTTGTTTATAAAATATACATTCAATCTAATACGAGATACTAAATAAAACAAAATAAATTATCTCTACAACAATCTTCAATCTGAACATCTGATACAAAAAGAATAGAAAGTTCTGGAAAAATACTCAATAGAGTACCCATTCTTCTAGATTTATTTTAGCCCAACACACTTAAGTTAGTGATGTATTTTTCAGGATGGATGGTAAAACGTCACTACAGCAACATTACAAAATTTGCTATTGTTTTCATAGTACATGCTAGTATTTTTTGTTTATCATTGAGAAGAAGGATTTTGACTTCACCTTCCTGCTTCTTTCCCAACACAATAAGATATTGGCCATATTCAAGTGTTTACAAATTAATAGCGGATATTTCATAGCAAAGATAAGGAGAGAGTGAGCACCTGGCTGAAGCGGAAGGGCTGAGAGAAGATTTAAGTGCAAAATGGGTGAGGGAAAGGAAAAAAAAAATAGTTTATTATATTGTTAATAGTAGTAGAAATATTCATACAATACAAAAACATACCAAAACATTTGCAATTCTGGATTCAAACATACGTATTTTTTGCAGTGTATTCAGGGTATCACATGCAGTATGTGATAAATAAGAATGGAATGATTCTTACATATTTTGAGGGTCTCCTCCGTGTACTATTGTCTTTGTAAAAACATGCACAGCTACATGGCCTGAAGTTCAAGATCCCCTGATGCACTCTAAAAAATCCTTATCTTACTCTCATTATGTTGTGACTAAGTCTGCCAACCATTTTCTCCAAGTCATCCCATCTGCCCAAAATCTACCACTGATCACCAGTTTAGCTTTCTCAATTTAGGGGAAAAATAGAATTATTTTTCATTGCCTTCTGCCCAAGCCTCTGGCAGTCACATCAACAGTCCCATCTGTTCTTTTTCCAGCTTAATCCCACCCAGATCTCTGATTTCAGGATTTGCAATTTAAAGGGAGGATATGTGATATGCATAATCAATGCATTTAATTCAATATACTTGCACAGCAGTTCACCTTCATTCTCTCTTTCTCATACATGCACACACATGTGCATATGCACACATAAAGACTTTTCATTCCAAACATACCTTTTCTAAAATAAAAAAAAAAACACTTAAGGGCTGAGATATATTCAGCCAATCATACCTTTGGCTTGACTGAATATTGCTATCATGATGAATTTGCTTAAGAGCAGGCATGTCAGAACTGTTAAATCACCAGGGCTGACAATACATGCTGTAGATTTTCAGAGCTAGGCTGGAGGCAGCAAAATAAAATGTCAATACATATGTCTTAAAATTGTCATCTCGTATCATGTGTCATTGTTCTAATATTAAGAAGCAAAGACATTTGCTCCATCGTTGAGGAAATGACGTTTTCATTAGAACCTATATTTTGTTGCTTTTCACAAATGAGAACTCAGCAGAAGAACAAGTAAATGAAAAATACAAATAAGTTGCCCTGAAAATTTTGTAGGATGTTTCTGGGACCACAGCAGAGTTTAGTTTCTACAGAAAATAAAGTCCTGTAGTATTCTAAACTAGATACATTAAGCAGAATCCTGAAAGTCTAATTTATTTGCTTTTTCACATCATGCCATATGAAATACATATCACCCAAATCTCTGGGCCAAAATCTAGGTGCTGGTGCTTATATCACTATAAGCCTTTGCAGTGGTGTGAGGATACCAGGCTCACAACAACTCTCTGAATAACTCTGAAATCTGGTAAAGGTTTCAGTTTAGGTTTAGTTTAAGATTTGGTCTTTAGGCTATTCCTTGGACTTACCAGCCACTGATGCTTCATAGTACATCTTAACAGGAAGACACATTTTTTGTTCATATCTATTGGGGAATATACCACACAAACAGTGCCAGTCTGTTAACATCTCTCCTTACAGACTGGCCGGTGCTGATTTCTGTGACAGTCTGCATGAAAATGCCAACATGTAAGAACTGACTTCTAACATTATCTTAAACATTTTTAATAAATATCTTAAAAATATAGAGAAAATTGTAATAGAATGTCACTCCTTCTATGAATACTTTACAAACCTTTTTTTTTTGTTTGTTCGTTTTTTTTGTTTGTTTGTTTTTGGTTTTGTTTTTTTTTTTTTTTAATAAAAGGGTCTTACATGGTTATGACCTCTAACTTTACTTCTGCATATGTGGAATAAAAGATGCATTTATTTCTACATATACATAATAAACACTCCCATAAGTGATACCTCTAAATTCAGCCAGGGATGTGGGATACAGAGTAAACAGTGTAAACAGTAGACATCCTGACAGTCCTTAATGCTTTCCCAAAATTTTACTCATGTGGTTGAAGGATGCCAGATTCCCCCAAGGTATGCTTGGAAAGCAGAAAATTGAAATACTACCAGTTGAATCAGGTGCCTTTTCCTGTTATGTATGTAGGATTTTACTTTTTAGTACATTCTGTGTTTTTTTAGAAAATACGTTTTTGAGTTTGAATTACATTGATGCTGGTGCATTTATGGTCTTTGAACTTCTTCAAATTCTTATGTAAACTCGGAGGAGGAACAAAGTTTCACATCACAGACAAAGCCTGGATCACAAATAACACACGGGGACATTACTTACACCTGTTCTGGAGGTGCACTGGCTTCTCCTCTTGAGAGTCAAGTCCATTTAAGGCACAATACATGTCTAGGTCTTCTGAATAGTCGGACACTTACAAGAGCTTTTCCAAGGCAACTCTCGCTCAGAAACAAACCGCTGTTATTTTGGATCATGATCCAAGTATTCCTATCAGATAATATTTGCATCAAATATCAAGGTTTTAGATCAGTGTTTCAGGAAATAAGAACATTAAAGTTTATAACAGTTTAATTTTACTTATAAATTGCATAGTAATGTAGCCATAAATTCCGGCCTTACTTAAGAAATCTGTTTGATTTCCAGCTCTTTCTTTGACTTGCTGTGAGAGGCTGTCAAAAAAGAAAAAAACCACACATTTTCATATGGTCACAACACCCCTTCTGTCTTCAAGAATTTACTTGTTAAACCACAACACGAAATAAACACCTTCTTCAAGACAATGTGCACTTTCACCTACAGACCTTTTCTTAAACTGGACCTACGCCAGCAGACCTTCTCTTACATTGCTCTGGAAATCCCATTGGCTGTTTGATAGACCATATATTTCCCTTGAGATTATATCTCATAGTAATTCTTATTTCCACGCAACGCAGGTATGAAATAAATTTTGGCACCATGATACTCTAATCTGAGTGGAACCATATTAATGTATGGTTCTTCTCCATGTTCAATAGGCTCCTGAATGTCACTTCAAAAAAAGGTCTTCTTGTTGGTGCACATGGGTCCAGTTCAGCGGGACTGTGTTGCACTACCATTAGTCTAATGTTTATTTTGACCTTTTTACTTCATTGGCACAGTTGAAAAAAGCCTTCAAGAAGGTATAAATTAATCTGACACCACCTATATTACATGAAAGGTTATTGTGTGAGAGAATCATATCCCTTTTGAGTCCATAAGATAAACCAGGAAAAACTGAACTACAAAGCATATTTAAGTTAAAGCAAGGTGTCCTCAGACTGATGGAACGTGTCCTTCATTAGGAGACAATGGTGGATCTGCACCACAACAAAAAGAGTTAGCCCGATTCAGAGCAACTGGGAATTACCCCAGGGAGATGGACTGGCACAGGAAAGGGCTGGAAGAATTCCTTCCAAGACATTTGCAACATCACTAAGAGTTGGAGGGTTGAAAACAAAAAAACTTTGTTCCTCATGTTCACAAAGCTAAACGGAAAACATTTCTCCCTATACCTCTAGGGCACAGGAGTATCTCCTGATGCAGATTTGTAAACAGTACCAATGTACACAGACCATGCAATACCATGAAGTATCTATGGTTGGTTTTTTCTGCTTCCCTTCTCACTTTGTTCTCATCTAGAGGCAAAATTCATGGCACGATACAGTGAGAAAGCCCAGAAATTTTTTTTAAAAGTAGGACAAGAAAAAGAAAACAGCTTGAAAAATTAAGAGGAAAATAGCCATTGCAGTAGAATAAATCCCAGACTAGTTACTTTTACTAGTATCTGCACATGTATAGGGGCAATGGGAACGTGAGGACCACTACCATGCTCCTGTCACGCTGACATAATCAAGCAGTTTTGTCAAGTGAGGGTCAGTCTTGCAACCAACAAAATTGAAGAAGAGTGTGTAATATGTTTACAGGTCACAGCAAGAACACTTTCATTTACCAGGAAATGAGAATAGAGCTGTGCTGTGTCTTTGACAAGAAATTGCCATTTCCTTGTAGGAGCTGGTCCTTTGCCAACGCTTCCTCTAAGTGCATCTTTCTTTTGGGCTGCGGGAGGAATTGTCACTGGTCCAAAACAACATACTTAAAAGTGTAATACGCCAAGTGCCTCAAGTGGCCTAGTAAGCCAAAACATGCATTTAGAGGACTGGCTATTCACATAAGCAAGGTTATTTTTGGTAATCAGGAGGCTCACTAATGGACTAGTTCATTAAAATAATGCCTGGATTTGTACTTTCATCTTCCAAAATTACTACGTTTCTATTCCAGAATCAAATAGCCTAAACATCTTTTGTTTTTGTTTGCTTTCTTTATAAACAATTCTGTGGGCAGCTCAGCTGGCATGTAGACGAGCTAAAGGTTTAAACTAGCATGAAGGCAAATATGGAAATCCTATTTGGACTACAGAATAGTGCTGTCTGGCACACTGAGGCATTCATTATGGGATCAGGGCTGGAATGTACATGGACCTGGTATAAAATCACTGCCAAGTCCCTGTATGGAAAGGTGAAATGGTCTAGACCAAGTTTAAATGGTGCTGCTGACACAAAAAACTTCTCGCTGGAAGTGGCTGAATTTACTACATCTTATTGTCTCATTTAAGGGTCAGACCAAGCTGTTCTGCGGGTTCAGTATCCTTCAGGTTACTTATCCTTCAGCAGGTTTCAACCCAGTGAATTTCAACACATTAAGAACATAATCCATTTTCTGTTCAGGAAAGGGGAATTGGGTTTATCTATCCAAACCACTTAGACAAGGGGCTTCAGCAACACTCCTCTGATGATCTTAAAAGAACTGGGGATCTGCAAACGTTTTCAAACCTCAGGTTCAGTTTTCATCATTGCTATCATACTGGTCAACATTCAATTCACTGCTGAAGTGATGAAAAATTCCATAAACTCTTGTTCATGGGGAACTTTCAGCTAGGTGGGCTCACAGCTGACAACTTCTCAGTTTCAGCATTGATCCAAGTAATCGCACATACCCAATGAACATTTATAATAAAAGCATAGAAGCTATTTTTAAGCTATCTCCAACCCTTCTCCAGAGAAATCAGGGAGCACTGAACTCAGAGTTATAAGGCTTAGCTCAAGCAGGTATTTCTTAGTACCAGTACAGGAAATATTTAGGTTTGGCACCTTCTTCCAGAAAACAGACATCAAAATACATGTGAGAACGTAACTTGGGATTATCAAGGTTTTAATACTCTAAGAAAGTGACAGCAGTCTCAAAGTATTTCCTCTGACAATAAATTGGCACACTTGTAGCGGCAAGTTAATGACATTTTCTGTTTGCTTAGGCACTAGAAGTTCAACGGGAGGACAACTCAGACAGACCCTTCTCTCCCACTAGCGCTCTCAGATGAGTTCTTGTCATGTTTAATATTGTTCTGTTAAAGCTGCACAGTTAATAGCTTATAGGAGCTGGCACTCACCCAGTTTGAAGAGAGATTGTTTTACATTGTTGTGAACACTTATTGAGCATAATGGTGGGATTTTTTTTTTCCTGGTTAGCTGTTTTTGTTGCTGTCTTTTCATTACAGCACTCAAGTTGAGGAAAATGCTTGTATTTCATAAAACAACAGTAATTCAAAAATCTATCTAGTTCTAGGAGTATTGTGTTTCTCTAAATTAACAGGGTCTAAAGTAAGTGAAGAAAACAGAGTCAAACAGAAAAGGTAACACTCAGAAACTGTGCATTTCCAGAGAGCTCTTTTCTGCTGTGTACTGATGCTATTTCTGTGTGTTGTCGTATGATCAAATTTACTCACTGCAAACCCAGAATCTCAGTGTTCCATCTGGTTAAAAAAAAACACAAAACCAACAAAAATGGTAACAACAATAACAAAACCAGAATTTCTATCATTTCGCTTATTCTTTTTTAGATCATAGCATTTCAATTATATAGACATAACTGAGGTCTAGACATGGCTTTGAAAAGCCAGTCATCTGAGTCCAGTCACTCTTGGAGGGGAAAAGCAAAAAGGAGCTAGAAACTTTCATCAACAGTAGTGCAGACATGTTATTGGCTATGTTATGTGTGTTTTAAAGATTTCTGTTTGCTTTATTACTCATTCATATTTTGGTACTCTCATAACTTTATTTTGAAACAGTCGTCCAGCCTGCAACTACTTATGTAGACTGAAAGACAGAAGAGAAAATCTGTGCAAACATTTTAAAAACATCAGACGGTTTTAGCTACAGTCCATCAACTCCAACTGTGATTAGAAAATTCTACTTACTTTTAAATAGTACTTCATCAAATGCATGTTCTTTAATAGTTCTTTAACCAGTCCTTTAATAGATTTAAAATTTTGCCATTCATGTTAAATCTTCTTTAGAAACCATATTCTGGCTATAAATGAAGAACAAATATATATATAATAAAACGCACTTATTATGGGGAGAGCATGGGTGTCAAAAAGAGATGTGAAACAGAAGAACATGGAAGCTTCTTCTGAGAATTACCCATACTACCCTGCATCTTATACTGGGATCATAACTATGGAAATCAGAGACACTGTAATGCTCAGCTACATAGATGTATTGCAAAAGATTCAGAAAGATTCAGCCTTTTCTGGAGTCCTTAACATTAAAACACAGCCTTTGGTACAGCACTGGAAATGGGCCTCTTTCCCATTCATTGCACTAAGGGATATGATTCTTTATTCATCTGCAATGAATTTCAGTGTTCGTCATCTTTGACTCTGGTGGTCCTACCCCACATTGTTCTCCTTTCTGAGCATTAAGAAACTTGCTGGCTTGAAGGTATTACTCCCACCAGGCATCATGCGTTGTGGCACTCCCATAAAACCAAGACAGAAGCCAGAACAATTAATTTCCTTATTCTTAATGTCTTATGTCTTTAGCTACTCCTTGCCTGTCTCTTTTTTTTTTTTTTNTTGTTTGTTCCTTATTTTAACTGGTTTCATCATCTGATGAGCCAGCCATTTGTGTCATGGCTCAGCGCTGTAGACATACACTTTTAACGTGGCCCTGTCAGACACTGATAATCTAAGCACTATATATACTATCCCATGGCCTTCTCCAGCTGTAGCAGTCACAAAGAATTACAAGACAGTGAAGCATAGCACTCCTTTCCAATACTGGTTGTCTTTGGTCAAGCTAAGCTTTTCCAAATCCCCTGGTATTATATCCCTTCAAATAGTTTCTGAAATTTCTTTTTAACTTCTCACAGTTCTCTGAGGTGCTAAGATACACTTCCTTCTCTTAACCATTGCTTCTCCCCAGTTTCTGGATTTTTCCTTCTACCCTCACAGCCTATCCCAGATTCCTTGGAAGTCAATAAGCCTTTTAAGTGGTAGTGAATCTCATTTCTTTGCTTTCCTGCACCATGATGTCATCACTGTTAGCCAGATTTTTCCAAAGCACCCAATGCTTTCATAAAAACTTTCCGGATTACTGCTCTGACACAGACAGCAAAAATATAGAATGTTTTGTTTGTTATCACTTACAATTTCACAGGTGTTTTGAATATAGAGTAAAACCATATGACCTATCACAAAAGGGGAATAACAGTATCAAATCTTACACATCAACAAATTTAAAAAAAAATATGTGCCAGAATTCACGCTTAAAAGCAACAAATTTCCTACCAAAAGGGTGAAGAGAACAAAGGTAGAAAAATACTTCCACGAATGCTAGGCTACATAAAACTGAAAGAGAATCAAGGTCTCTGGATGTGGTTTGCAGAAGAAAGCTCTCCAGATTACCTTGCTTAAATTAGCTGTCTGGATTCCTTATGTGAGCCCTTGAGGAGCCATTCCCAACCTAATATGTGGGTCCAAAACTAGGACTTATCTTCTCAAGGAGGACAGCCTCACCGACTCGCTTAAGTAGATTATTAGGTGAAAATGAGGTGTGATGAATTACTAACTGTAACTGCTGTGAAGAATTCCTCCTAAGAATGCATCAAACTTTATGGCTTCCTAATCTGCTAGAAAAGTATCTTTTAGATGTTCCTCAATGTATCCATTAGGGCCACAGCAACATTTTTAGGAGGTATCATTGCTCTCTAGCTTTCAAAAAGAGGGTAAACCAGTGACCTGGGCTGGGTATGCCCTCACTGTTAGACTTAAGAGCAGAGGCATGCCCCATGAAAGCCAGCCTATAGACCACAAGCCTTAGGGGGGTTTCTCCTTGAATTTTAAACTGCTAGTTTGACATCTTTTGTTAACTCTATCCCACTTTTACTGGCATCGTTTCTGTAAAGTGGTAAATAACGAGCCATGGGGGTTGTCTTCCTGAAATTTTTGTTGTCAGTACATTCAGTGACCTATATATTCAGGATCAGTTGAGGGTGTCTAGAACGTGGTAGCCCTCAAGAAGATGTTATGAAATCAACGAGAGGGAAGGATTCTGGTCTAGCTAGATCACTGAGCTCTTCCTTGATAGCATTTTTACCTATAGCTAGCATGCACCAGTGTAATAGCTAAAGAAGCACAGTGATGTTAAACACCTTGCCTAAAGATCTGTGTGTGTTTCATACATGACTGAGACACTGGGGCTATTTATAAACCTACCTGGCAAGTAAACTCTGTTTAAAAAACCAAGAACAACAACAACTACTCTTGTAGATTAGAGAGAATATAATTAAGGTGTCTCAGGGGTCCAACAAGTTTCTTGCTGAGAAAAAAGAACACAATGTCTTGCAAGACCCTTTTTCCTAGAGTAGCTTGAGACATCATACTATTTTCCTGTGAATTATATGTTGTCATTTAAACAGAAGAGCATAAACCTACTGACTTACTACAAAGCTTCTAAAACTTTAATGTGTATGAAAAACTTTGCTCTTGCTTCATAAATGGTCCCAAATTAATGCAAAATAAATCTTAGTGCTTGCACCATGAACAGAAAAAAAAAAAAAAAGAGGAAGACAGAAAAAAAAAAGAAAACACAGCTGTATTTTCCTTACAGCTCCTAGAGTCCTCTATGCTTTTAGCTAGTGCCAAATAGAATATGACAAGATAATTCTCCAAGAAAAAAGCAAACCCAATCAAAAAATGTTTAATGTGAAATTTGAAATTGTGCTAGAAGCTATGTTTGATAATAAATCGATAAATGTTGGAATTTTCATCATAGTTTGCACATTAAATGACTATAAAAATTAAGGACTGTCTAAGTTACATCTGAATTAAATTAAATAGAGATTTGCATGAGTGATGCAGCAATAGCTTGAAACACCAATAATTAGATTAAATAAATGAAATACACATACAAGTAATCTCCACAAACCTTACATTCTACAAAAATAAAAAAAAAAATACATTCACTTATTATATTTAATAAGATATATAATCATTCTGCTGAGCAAATATTCTTGTAAGTATAGAAATAGTTAATTTTAATTCTATTCCCCAGTGTTATACTTTAAACATTCAGTATCACGCTAATATAAAATTAATACCTTACAACCACATTATGAAAACAACTACATTATCAGAAGTATAAGATGCTTATTGTGCTGAGAAAAGAAGAAAAAAACATATAAGAAGAATAGTTGGACACCTCTTTGTTCTTTTTCAGATACTGTGAGAAATGACGTATAGAGTTGGTCAAAATGTTTTGTTTTTACTGCACAGGTTCATCGCAGCTTTGCAAGTCAGTAAAACCACCTCAAAGTATTTCAGCTAAATGTTTATAATGAGCTTTGTTTTTTTTTTCCCCCACAAAAAATCCCCCTGCAGAACTGCTTAAAGCTTTCAGATGAAAAACAATTCAGAAATGGCAATGTTTATGTTATTTATTCATTATTTGCAGTTTGCTAAATCAGTCTGAAAAAAATCTCTTCTTTTTATACATTCTCGAACCAATTGTAATTTCAGCATATTCTGAACTATGGTTTGGGGTTTTTTTTTGACAAATAAGCCTTCTGTATAGATAGACAAAGACGAAGCAGAATCACATCAGTACAATAAGTCATAAGGACAACTCCTCTGAAGTCTGCTATCCAGTTGAGCAGTTAAGTACACACAAAAAGTGCTTACAGAGTCAATCCTTAATCGTATGCTGAAGCAAAACAATATTTCTCTGTTTTCTGAAACCTGAGACAAGCAACTAGGTATTTAAAATTGCCATGACTGAGAGATCATAGAACGTAAAAGTGTTGTAAATGGTCCTGAATAAGCAATGAATTTAAGATTCCTGGGATTAGCAAAGTAAGTTTAGCAATGCAGATTGGCAGAAAGAAACACAATTTAGAGAGATCGTACTGAGTCAGAGTCCTCAAAGGTGGTATTTAGGAAACTACAGAAGAAGAATATAATCACTCTGTCTTTTCACAGTTCATTTCAGATACATTTACATGCATTAGTATCAAAATATTGTAAGAAAATGATGCATCTATTCTCCTCAAAAAGCAAAATTAATCATCCCTGAAAACTACCTTTTTCATTTCTTTTCTTCAGGGATCTTAAGCCAGAAGAATTAACAAACACTATCTCATTATAGGTACCTTAACTTCATTGTATTTTATTGTTTTAACAAAGATTGGATTCTTAATACAAGTGTTTCATTAGGAAGTTTGGATTTATTTATATTTCCATCCTCATTTGAAACCTAACATTTTCATACCTTTTCTTAGTATAATGGCATTGTCCAGTAGCAAGACCAGCACTGTTTGCCTGGGAACTGTATTGTGCAGCATCATCTTGAGCAGATTTGGGGTGTACTCATTTTCTTTAACTTCTCTGGAAGGTTACAATTCTTTCTGTTTCTCAATCTTTGCTTACACAATAGCGATAGGATGAGGGGCAATGGTTTTGTAGCGATAGGACGAGGGGTAATGGCTTTAAACTAGAGCAGGGTAGGTTTAGATTAGACATTAGGAAGAAGTTCTTTACAATGAGGGTGGTGAGACACTGGCCCAGGTTGTCCAGAGGGGTGGTGGAGGCCCCATACCTGGACACATTCAAGGCCAGGCTGGATGAGGCTCTGAGCAACCTGATCTAGTTGAAGATGTCCCTGCTTACTGCAGGGGGGTGGGACTAGATGGACTTTAGAGGTCCCTTCCAACCCAACACATTCTGTGATTCTATGATTCTAATACATGCACAATTTAATAAATACGCATACATAATGTACTCATAGAAGCAGTTTTCTGAGAGAATGTGCACACACAAACCTTTCCTTTACACTCGTGTGACTTGATGAACTATAGTGATGTTTCTCCTGATATCTGATGGCACTGGAAATAAACCCAGAATTAACTCTCTTTTTTACTCCCACACAGACTGCTTCTCCACTAACTGAATGATTAATTACCATTTCACACTATTGTTAGCCATTTGTGTCTGTGGACATCCTTCAAGGCAGTGGGAACAATTAATTTTTCTTCGTTTCCCTTTTCAACATTCTCATATCCTTTCTAGCTTTTGTAAACAAAACAAAACAAAACTTTATGAAGGATAATAACAAAAAAAAAAAGGAAAAGGAAGAAAAAAACCCTCTCAGGGTTAAATGGTTCTCACAGGGTTAAAGTACAGTTCTTAGCTTTTTATTTACCTGACTAACATAAGTCAAGCAAAGGCATGGTGTTATTCACTGCCTCGCAGTGCTCAAGAAGAGCTGCAGCGACAGCCTTGTAGTTCCTGTCTGTGCAATATTTGAGACCTGTTGGGGAAACCAAGGAAGAGCCTTATTGAATTTTAATGTTGAACTAATGTTACATTTGTAGCTGGCTGCATTAGATGGGTGACTGCAAGTTGAGAGGACAAAGTAAAAAATGGCTTCCCCCTTTTACCAATGAGTTCAAATGTTCACGCTGTCCTTTCTGTGAACCCACTATTTATGGCAAACTCTTTTAACCTATGTATAATTCATGAAGAAATCCGTACAGAATAACATTACAGATAGATGATTGTGTGACAGATTTTTAGACTCAAGAAAGCTTCAGGTTTCCTGTGTTCATGTTACTGGGTGTAGAGAGCCTATGTTACAGTCAATCCAAAGTAATCCTCACAATATCACAAAGAAATCAAGTATAAGTAAATCACGGCAAATGTGAATTGCCAAATTATTTTGCATTAAGTAGCCTGCAATTTCCATGTGAAAACACATAACCCTCACTCAGCTCTTTGGGGGTTCTTGATCTTTTTATAGTGTAGTGGTGTTTACTGTGGTTGTCCTTGGGTATCCTGTGATTGCCTTTACTGAACAACCCAGTACTAAAGCAGTTCAAAAACCGATAGCAAAAATTTGTAAACTATTTTCTTCAGTTACAATTCAATATTTTAATTCTCTTATTCTTTAGAGAAATATGGAATAGATTAAAGATATCTGTTCACATTAATTAAATATTGGTCTTTATGGAATGTGTCAAGAAAATTCAGCTATATGTTCTGTGTACTATTTATGTCCACTCTCTACTAGCCAAAACCTTACTTACTTAATAACATATGAATAATAATGCACGTTTTATACCACATCTAATACGAAATATAGTTGAACTGATCCCAGATGTAGCCCCCAGTGCTGTTTCATAACCACATCCCTCACCTGTTTTTCAGCCTGTATGATAGTGTTCATCCCCAAACAAAATTGAATTATCTGTCTTAATAAAGGGAAAGCAAAGAAGTATTATTATTACTAATAATGCAGCTAGTCATCTGAGGAGGAGGTATCCTCAGTGTAAATAAATAAAAATTTAAAAAATAATGTGTTCTGCTAATGGATTTTACCCCTGTTAATTAATAGTATTCTAGAAAAATCTGTAATAAAGAAAAATATATTTGCCTATATGCTATATAGACATCCCTATGTATTATATAGATATAAATATGTACATATTATATATATATTATATATAGATATACACACACACATGTGTATATATATGTATATAATACCTATATATAATACCCCATGGCAACATGTTTTAAAAACAAATACAAAATGTTGCTGGTAATCAAGGCAAACTTACTATTTTATTTATGCTTTGCAGAACTTTTAAAACACAAATATCTCCATGAGATATTGAAGTGGTGACCATTCAACTTATCAGCAGGTCATATAATTACCTTATATGACACAGGTTTTATCCCCGTTTCTGGAAACTCCTACCCAAAGGCATAATTTTATCACTTTGATGTTTTTACTACCTTTAAAATCATATGCATATTGGTTTTCTCTCTGTCTCTTTCACTCTCTGCGCATTATTTGCTATCAAATAATAAATATTACACCGTATGTTACCTGATGTCTATGGTTATAATCTTTTCAATAAAAATACATGTAAAAATCTTTTCAGTAAAAATACATGTTGCTATTTTTTGGAAAGAAATTCCATGCACAAATTAAGTAAATGAAGTTCATAAACAGAAGTAATACTCCTTGTTTCCCTGTTGGAAGATGTGTTTTAGCATTTTGTTTGCAATAACAGCTGCAAAGCTCATAATGGCAAAAAAAATTAATAGCTCATTGTCCATTTTATAGGCTGTTATTTAATTAAAGGTTGTATAGCTTCAAGTACACGTTATATTTTCTACATGTATTACTCATAGTAATGAATATCACTTGATAAGCATCCAGAGGAGTCATTTTATGAGCATTATCAGTTAAATAAATAAAGACCCAGCTTTGCAGCCTGCGTGGCATGTACATTAAGATAGTGCAGTAGGTTCATGACTGGAAATACGCAAATAGTAATCATCAGGGCTGGAACCATTCACAGAAGTTTCTCCAGTAAACTAACTTCCAAAAGGCTAGAAAGGAAGTTGTGAGTATAATGGAAAGAAAGCAGTTGTGAAAGCAAGGCCAAAAAGTATTTGTGTGCATCTCAACCAAGCTCGGAGTCATTGCATTTTGATTATGAAGATGGTGAAATATGGACAACAGAAATAAATGCCTTCACTTGTAGCCCATATTATCTAACACAAAACCAACAGCCATTAAAGTCCTTCTTTGATTTAACCTTCATGAAGGAGGCTTAGCACACTCATCACATTTAACTAGGTCTGCCATTGCTGATAGGTGGAGAACATGCTTGATGTTTGATACTAACACCTTCCCATGTAATTTCTTCATCTCAAGTAATTCTCTGAGGAGTTCACAAAGCTATTTTATTAATACTTATATATCTGCCAGAGATGTTCAATGGAAGGACACATGCACATTTTAGAGAAAACAAACCTACCCATTTTTCGTTAGTCAGAAGGCATGGAATAAATGAAGATTTGTAGATTTTAGTCCTAAAATCAAACATTATAGTAATCTATTCTTACTTGTTGTATGATCTGTGACATTGAATTTCCTCTAATGATTGCTGCATTGTGTGGATGAGCTAAATACAATTTAGTTTAATCTGCTGGAGAAATGAATATAATAATAGCTGCGTACACCAGGAATAGAAGGAGACTTCATAAGCATTACCATAATGGACCTACTAAATGCTGTATTTAATATTTGGATGATGGTGAAAAAAGGAATAGGTGGGCTCCTTAGAACAAACTTTGTCAGCTTGATTATGGTGTCTTAAGAACAGAGTCTCACTAGTTTGGTTTTTAAATGTATATGAATAACAAGATCACAAATATACTACATTCTATTGCTATGTGAAAAGCTCCAGACATTTTTTTTTTTTTTTTTGGTGTAGAAATTTAAAAGCAGTATAAGAATGTTGCTTTTGAGAGAAAACCTAATCTAAAAGCTGATTTTCATTTGTTGCTTAACCAGCTGAGGTATAAGTTGTTTGCTTTTGTTAAAAATGTTCCATCAAAAAAAGAAAAAAAAGAAAAAAAATGACAAAACACAGATGGAGGTCATTTTCATCTTTTGTTCAAGAAAAATGTTAACTAGAATGAAAATCTTATTCAAGAAACATTTATTTTGTCGAAAATTAATTCCTCTCAAAAATAATTTTATCTTCTTTTTTTAAGGATATAAACTGTATATGAATCNGGAGGAGGTATCCTCAGTGTAAATAAATAAAAATTTAAAAAATAATGTGTTCTGCTAATGGATTTTACCCCTGTTAATTAATAGTATTCTAGAAAAATCTGTAATAAAGAAAAATATATTTGCCTATATGCTATATAGACATCCCTATGTATTATATAGATATAAATATGTACATATTATATATATATTATATATAGATATACACACACACATGTGTATATATATGTATATAATACCTATATATAATACCCCATGGCAACATGTTTTAAAAACAAATACAAAATGTTGCTGGTAATCAAGGCAAACTTACTATTTTATTTATGCTTTGCAGAACTTTTAAAACACAAATATCTCCATGAGATATTGAAGTGGTGACCATTCAACTTATCAGCAGGTCATATAATTACCTTATATGACACAGGTTTTATCCCCGTTTCTGGAAACTCCTACCCAAAGGCATAATTTTATCACTTTGATGTTTTTACTACCTTTAAAATCATATGCATATTGGTTTTCTCTCTGTCTCTTTCACTCTCTGCGCATTATTTGCTATCAAATAATAAATATTACACCGTATGTTACCTGATGTCTATGGTTATAATCTTTTCAATAAAAATACATGTAAAAATCTTTTCAGTAAAAATACATGTTGCTATTTTTTGGAAAGAAATTCCATGCACAAATTAAGTAAATGAAGTTCATAAACAGAAGTAATACTCCTTGTTTCCCTGTTGGAAGATGTGTTTTAGCATTTTGTTTGCAATAACAGCTGCAAAGCTCATAATGGCAAAAAAAATTAATAGCTCATTGTCCATTTTATAGGCTGTTATTTAATTAAAGGTTGTATAGCTTCAAGTACACGTTATATTTTCTACATGTATTACTCATAGTAATGAATATCACTTGATAAGCATCCAGAGGAGTCATTTTATGAGCATTATCAGTTAAATAAATAAAGACCCAGCTTTGCAGCCTGCGTGGCATGTACATTAAGATAGTGCAGTAGGTTCATGACTGGAAATACGCAAATAGTAATCATCAGGGCTGGAACCATTCACAGAAGTTTCTCCAGTAAACTAACTTCCAAAAGGCTAGAAAGGAAGTTGTGAGTATAATGGAAAGAAAGCAGTTGTGAAAGCAAGGCCAAAAAGTATTTGTGTGCATCTCAACCAAGCTCGGAGTCATTGCATTTTTATTATGAAGATGGTGAAATATGGACAACAGAAATAAATGCCTTCACTTGTAGCCCATATTATCTAACACAAAACCAACAGCCATTAAAGTCCTTCTTTGATTTAACCTTCATGAAGGAGGCTTAGCACACTCATCACATTTAACTAGGTCTGCCATTGCTGATAGGTGGAGAACATGCTTGATGTTTGATACTAACACCTTCCCATGTAATTTCTTCATCTCAAGTAATTCTCTGAGGAGTTCACAAAGCTATTTTATTAATACTTATATATCTGCCAGAGATGTTCAATGGAAGGACACATGCACATTTTAGAGAAAACAAACCTACCCATTTTTCGTTAGTCAGAAGGCATGGAATAAATGAAGATTTGTAGATTTTAGTCCTAAAATCAAACATTATAGTAATCTATTCTTACTTGTTGTATGATCTGTGACATTGAATTTCCTCTAATGATTGCTGCATTGTGTGGATGAGCTAAATACAATTTAGTTTAATCTGCTGGAGAAATGAATATAATAATAGCTGCGTACACCAGGAATAGAAGGAGACTTCATAAGCATTACCATAATGGACCTACTAAATGCTGTATTTAATATTTGGATGATGGTGAAAAAAGGAATAGGTGGGCTCCTTAGAACAAACTTTGTCATCTTGATTATGGTGTCTTAAGAACAGAGTCTCACTAGTTTGGTTTTTAAATGTATATGAATAACAAGATCACAAATATACTACATTCTATTGCTATGTGAAAAGCTCCAGACATTTTTTTTTTTTTTTTTGGTGTAGAAATTTAAAAGCAGTATAAGAATGTTGCTTTTGAGAGAAAACCTAATCTAAAAGCTGATTTTCATTTGTTGCTTAACCAGCTGAGGTATAAGTTGTTTGCTTTTGTTAAAAATGTTCCATCAAAAAAAGAAAAAAAAGAAAAAAAATGACAAAACACAGATGGAGGTCATTTTCATCTTTTGTTCAAGAAAAATGTTAACTAGAATGAAAATCTTATTCAAGAAACATTTATTTTGTCGAAAATTAATTCCTCTCAAAAATAATTTTATCTTCTTTTTTTAAGGATATAAACTGTATATGAATCGAGCTGTAAAGAAACATTAAGCACACTACAAACAGGTTACTTGAATAATATATTGCTCTTTATATTGCATTATCTGAAGCTGCTTTAAGAAGGATTAGCAGCTCCTCACATCTTACAGGCTGCAGAATCAATTGAGTTACTTAGGAAGAAGAGGTATTTCCATATCCAAGCTTTAAACTAGTGTTCAGATTCCACTTTCCTGAGTACATTAAAAATGTACAGACAGATAGCTAAGCAGATAACAGCAGGTGAACTTCTGGCCCCATTACAGTCAATGGGAGGTCTGTCATGATATCAAAGGCTCCAGGATTTCACCCTCTAACTCTTCTTTCTCATCCATCAGAAAAGCGCTTTCACCCACCAAACTTAATGACAAAGCAACTAAAAGTTTTGAACAATTTTGAAGTCCACACTGCAAGCTTAAATTTCACATTTGTTTGAGAGGCATTGGCAGCTTTCAAAGTGTGGATTATCAGTCAGCCTCCTGCAGTTGACAAAGCAAATCAGAGCAAGAAAATCTGAATGTGTGAATAAAATACATGTTAAAAAAATGTAGTAACAACTAGTAAGATGCCAAGAAAATTTCTGTATTTAAATTAGACATCTGTGCCCTATTTTTAAATATTCATCATTGTAAGTGATTCAGCATGTTCCCCACTCCTGTCAGAGTACACATATTTTAAAAACCTTTTAGCTTTAACACCTTCATTACCATATGAATCCATTACTAGAAAATTTTCTGCCCTTAAACCTATTCACATCGCCAGATTTCATCATGAGCTTCACAGAGTCATGATATTTCCTGAGGCCGGTAACTTTGGTCAATATTTCACGATGAAAACAGAAACTGCAAAGAAAGCTTGTTTTTCAGAGCTTGTGTAAGAAAACAAACACTGCTATTAAAAGGAAATATAAGATATACATTGTTGAAACACATGATCAAGTAGGGGTTACAGATTCCCTGTTCTTATCCATGTATCTGTGATTCGTAGCCACTGCCTAAGATGGGAGCGCAATTACCCTGGATTGGACAAAAATAGAAAATCATTCCTGAATAGGGCATAAAACCCAAAAAAGCTTGCAGAGTACCCTGAAAACACAGAGATGAGAGGAGAAATGTGACCTGCTTGTTTCAGAGGGACGTGGATAGAGGCATGCTTATAATAAATGGATAGGTGGATAAAACTAGATGACATTCATTGTCCTGTTTTATGTGAGAGGTTACATGAGGGGATCAGAATGGTTCTTTCTGGCCTTGCAATACATTAATTTATGTGTTATCTGAAATGAAGGGGGAAAAAAATGAGTGTATTACAATAAGTTTGATGAATATCCCAACCCTAAAGCTAACCCAAAGTCGACACGTTACATTTTATAACAAAGTGAAAGATCCAGATGCCTGTGGTTTAATTAAACTGGCTGTCAAAGAATGATGAAATTATTTGGGATAGGGGAGAAATTGCATCCAGTACATCCAAAGTTCATGAAAAGCCAATAAAGCAGGGAACTAAACTTGACTTAAAAAAACCTTCTGGTTAGACTTGGTGCATAGAAAAGGGCACAATCCCAAGTTATAGTTCTGCCTGAAAATGAAGTAGGGAGTGAATTAGCAAGAACTCCACTTGCTTTCATGAAGCCACAAGAGCAGAAAATATCTGTTGTCAACAAGCTGGCTGCAAGACTGTAAACAAGGGAACATATTGGGGAAATATGGGAGGTTGCACCTGCCAAAGAAAGATCAGCAAACACAGATACTTTATGAATGTGTCACAAGTCTAACAAAGAGTCTGCATTCTTTTGATAATACACTTTAAATATATCACATACTAAAAGGTCTGGAACTGGTAAATTAGATTCTGGTAAATTAGCAAGTTATCATGATACTTGTCATCATCTAGGACTGACAAACTTCTGCACTGAATCTCAGGAAGTGGCAGACAAAGGCACTAGGAAACAACTATCCATTGAGATAGCTTAATTTTTGTTCTGAAAGACTTGGAAAAAGTGAAATGAAAGGATTAAAACAAGACACAGCCATACTTTGATAGACAGATTTCACTACAAAACTCTCAGTAAACACCAAAGCCAGTGAATATATGCATTTGCTTTTTGTTGACTTGAAGAATGTCATCAGTGTTTGCATTGCCTGTGTTTTAGGAAAAATACCCATTGAATGTTTGTCTTTAGCTTCTCCTTCTTAGATTCACTTAGCTGTTCCAGAAATAGCTAATGTTTATCTCCCTGAAGATTCCTAGAGTTTGCTTAAATCACTGAGGATAGGCAATTAAAGAGGCTAATTGTACTGCTGAAAACAATAATTAGGCTTTTTCTTCTTTCTTTGTTTTCTGTTTCTAGTTTTGGTCCTTTCATTGTTTAACCAGAGGTGAAAGTCAGAGCAGCCAGTCCGTGAATAACAGGAAATTGTTTTAATGTCTACCTAATAAGGTATATTTTTTTTTATCAGCTTCTTGATTTGAATAGAGGCCATATGATTTCCATATCTCATCATTAAAGTCTCATAATTTATATAGGAAAAAAAAATGAAATCCTGGCAAGGTTCTCAAAAATTTGACAATGAACATGATTAACTGTGGTCAGTATGTGAAATACTTAAGAATATGGTGCCAGCAGCAGGGCAAGGAAAGATAAAGTGCTCTATGAGTTATAGCTTTGGTACTTAACATGTGCATATCATGAGCCACAGACCAGAGATGTTGAGTAAAAACATTTTTTGACACCATCTAAAAGAGACTATTTCTCTACAAATGAGCCTGCTCTAAAATAATACTTGCTTTCAAATATATATTTTTAAACTATATGTTTCCTCATGCAGCATTGTTCATATTCGACCTTCAAGCACAGTATTTTTCTCTTTGGAGCATTATCTTCAGGTTAGTCCTGAAGTTTAGAAACAGATAAATGGAAATCACATCTGTTTCTAGAGATTAGTTTCAACCTGTTGATGTTAATGGCACCTTAAACATGCCTACATACAAGCATCTAAATTTAAGTGTCTAATCTGAAGCATAAACCCACCAGGGATGTACCTAGGGGGTGGAAATTTAGGAAACCATAATATCTTTCTAGAGAACTAGAAATGCGGCATAATGCCAGATCATATGTTATTACAATCTGGTTTTGTTGCTTTTGTACTCAAAGAACTCCCCCTCAGAACTAGGACTCTGTTGGTCTAGTCTATAAAACCATACCTGAAAATAAAGACTCATGATAAATAGTGTGTAGCCTCAAAAGAGTTTATGAGTAATAGGAATGATGATTGTATCTCCCTAGTTTCATCTCTTATTTTCTTGTAGTGTATGTTTTATTTATTGATTGATGTTGGAGACTGCTAGTTCGTATTTCTTTTCCATTTCTCTCTATAGAGCTGTTAGAAGACTCAAATAAACCCGTTGGTTAACAACCAAACTCAATGTGAACTGAGCGTGTTTATCAAGGAAAGTCTGTAACTTTTTACCAGTCTAGGAATTAATTTGGGCCAATAATGAAAATGGATTGAAACAAGAATATGATTTCACTGCACCTCACAGTGGGAAAAGAGTTTAGTCTACTCGTTTAAAAAGTTTCTGATGGAGAATCTTGTGAAAGACAGTGTAAAAGTCTGAACTTATTCTCCTCCTACTACAAATCTCAAATGTACTGTTTCTAGATTGACTCCATTATTTGTTTGTTTGTTTTTCTGATATTCTTCCCATCTAGCAACACCATATAAATCTCAGGGTGATCTTTCCAATCAAGCAAAAAGACTGTAATTTGTATATGTTACAGAAGTAAATTTTAGCTGGACTGGCTGAGATGCTTGTAGTTGAGAAAAAATAATTTTCAAACACTCATTACTTTAAAAACACTGATTTTTTTCAATATTCAAAAAAACGGATATGTTTTGTAGTGAAGTAGACCTTCAAAGACAATGTGAGAAAAAGGAAAATTGTATCTATTGTAAAGCTGATCTTGTCTTTCTTCCTCAGAATTATAGAAATGTATACATTTAAGTGTTACCTAGGAGCAGTTTCCACCTCTGAACGCTTCTCGCTTTGCAAACACTTAGCATTTTTCATCCCAAACACTCCAGCTTTTAAATTTGTGACTAATGTTCATCTGAAGCCCAGGCACAGTCTCGATGCCCATTGGACAGGCTGGATTCCAAGCTCCTGGAATGTCAAAAGATGATGGACTCAAGGATGACAACCAGTCCTTGTTAATTTGCTCTGGAACCCCCAGTTGCCTTCTTTCTTATAATGTTTCAGCAGTCTCGCATTGCATTTATATCTGTTTATCTGACAGGCCACAAGGCACAAGAACTTTAGTGGACCTCCGAAGTGCAGTGTAAAGATTTTTAACAAGTTACATTTTGAAACTGATTTACAAATAAGTCCGCTAGTCATATGGCCACATGATTCAAGTCACTCTATGAGAATGAAGCTTGAAGAAAAGTATTCTTTTCTGAGCTGGGAAAGGATCTGCTGTTCATAGTCACACTGCCAAGCACCCTTCATTGAAACAGTGAGATTTTTTCCTCACTGTCAAAGTCTTTGATTCTCTTTGCTCCCAGTAATAACACTGATCAAATACATAAAGCCTTGTTTTAGACAAGGTTTCTTGTCTAAAGAAGACTTAGAAAATGTGCAGTGGACAATATAAGAAGGAACTATCACAGCAGCCTTCCTTAGCTCACCCATGGAGAATTTGCAACCAAGTCTTCCCTTTTCTTATTCCTAGTGCCAAATATCAGTCACACTCATAACATTCACACAGCTTTAAACATCTTGGCACAATAGGGTATTCTGATATTTTCTTACATTATAGATTAAATTATCTTCACAACAAAACAGTGTAAACCTTCAGCATCCATCTTCTACATGCTCAGCTTTGTCATGCTTGCATCAAACTAGAAGGTGAAAACACAGCTAACAAGCAGAGAGAGAACACTAGGGAATACCCATGGGTATTGTGTTTAGTCTTACTCTTGCCTGTAAGGTTTAATGCTGGTTTCAAGGCCCTTTTGCCTTCTTCCTCCAATACTTTCCTGAGATGACAAAGGAAGCTCACGTGAATGTATACTAATGCACTGCACTCCATCTGTCTTCTTTTAATTAAATCAGGAGTTGCGGGCAGGGGCAGAGCAGCATGCTCCAGCCTGTAGCCTGAGAAACAGAAGTGACTTGTAGAGTATGGAGGGAGACTAATGGGCTAAAGCATTCCTGCATGTAGCAATCTGTGCTCCTACAATGTTACTCATCATTCTGTCTAACTTCAATAATATTCTTAGCATGAAATGTCTAAGATTAATGAGGCATTTATTCTCCGATAAGAAGCTATCACAAAGAATATATTTTCCATCAACATTTTTACAGTTAAATTAATACTACCAACTTTTTGCAAATATGGAATTCAACAGTGGTTTATAGCAGATGATGTGCAGCTAGTCCATCTAGCAGGTTTACATCTTGGGGTGGGTCAGCATTAATTTTCTCTGTTTATGAGCAGACAATGCTGCTAGTCAGCTCACCCTTGACTCTCAAATTGCTCTCAAGGGCATCTATTGCTTGAAACTGTTAGAGATGAGATACAAGGCTAGGCAGATCTATGGCCTGAGCCAGTATAGTTGTTTGGGTTTTTTTTAAATATTAAATGGGTAAAAGACCTCTAACATTTGTCATCTTTCTCGTGCCATTTAGTTGATCTTGAACAGAACTCCCTGAGCCCACTTCCCCTGTCTTTCTGTCCTGGAGGTAGCAAAAAATCCTCCAAAGGTAGTCCTCTACATTTAGAGCCCAAGCACTGATAGGGCCACTGTTGGCTTAGATCTTTTCTTTGTAAGTTGTAAAGTTTCATAAACAGAGCTGCATGTCTAAAATAAGGGTCAGTGACTGTGTCTTCCAATACAAATGACCCATATAGCCTCTTGGCTACAATTTTTGCAGGCTCACTTTTTCACAGGCTTTTTTTCAGAACCAGTAGCAGCTATGACATACTGGTCACAGCATTACAACAGAATACAGCCTTCTCAGTTGACCATTATAAAGATCAAACATGAAGGAGTCAGTCTCTGAATCAGTTCTGCTGTCTTTCACAAAATTCAGCCACTTCTGATCTGGCCTCTCTGGTGACTGTCTGGTACATCCTCAGGTCTCCTTGCTACATACAACAGATGTCCTGTGGAAATCTTGGAAATATTATCGACATCGTTGACTCTGCGACATTGCTCCTAATCAAGAACCAAGACAGTAGTGACTACAAAAGCAAGTTGCTCCATGAACAGTGGAACTAATTACAAGTCATGAGTCATCTCCACCCACCAGCACAGCACCACTACCTCCTGACCGACTCAGCTACTGCAGTCCTATTCAAAACCTTTTGATCTGCCCAGCATTATCCACTTCTCAAAGGACAAACAGAACTTACTTCTAAGACACCCATTTCTCTTTTAGAAGCTTGTGACTGCGTTTTCTGTCAAATTGTCTGATTGCTTTATAGAATTAAGCTAAACAAGAAGTGATTGGTTTTACCTCAGGGTTTGCTTGAAGCTGCTACTTCTTTCTTCGTCTTGTAAAAATGCCTTTATGTTGGAAAGCTTCTCCATTTTTTAGTTTTGTCAGATGGTCCAATAAAATATATTGCCCCTGTGTCCCCCATCAAATGTATTTCTATTTAAAGGATTGCCTGATTTTAAGTACAAGTGGTTTTACCTTTTTTTTTTTTTTTTCTTTTGGACATCCTTGGTACTACGTTTTCTTCATGTTAGTCTAGTAGGTAGAAAAGTTATCCCCATAAGACATGAAAGATTGCAAGTAATAGCAATAGGAAAAAAAGTAGTAAGGGCCAGACAAACGAATCACTCTTTTTTCTTGACTGAAACAGACAAGTGCTTCAAGAGACAGTAGAGAAATATCTGTGCCAGAGCAGTGTAAAGTATATCTTCAGTCATGAATTTATTCTGGATGATCTGAAGACACTGAATACATGATTTGCCTGTAATATTTGTAGTCATGTTAGTTTTGTACCATGATATATAATAATCTGCCTTCCATAGGAATTATATTTTGAATTATTTTAGGGTCAGCTTATCTTATTCATACTTTGACAGGTTTAGTTGTATCAAATACTCTCACTTTCAGGAATGTACCCATAGTGAAAACTGTAACATCATTTTCCTCTAGCACAAACTAGCAATGTCATAGAAAGGCAATGAACTTCTAAATCTAGATTTAGAGTATTAAGTTTTATTTAACCTAAGGCAAACTCCATTATAGCAATTTCTTATGTTAATTCTCAACATGAAAAATATCCCTTGGGCCAACAAATTTATAGAGTTGTTTGTCAGTGTATTTCAATATCTTTTCTTAAAAAATCAATTCTAACTAACTACAGCTTTCAGAAATTCTAAACTTTCTTCTACAGCGTATGAAGCTCTCTTTTGTCAAACATAACTTTCCTTTAGTGTCCCCTACATAAACCTAATTAAAAATATATTTGGAATCATTTTCTTGACAGATTAAAATATTTAATAGTAAAAAAAAAATTCTTATTGGCAAAGCTAAATTCTGAATGAAGTGTAATTAAGTATAGTCTTAGAAAAAAAATTGAAAACACACACAACTATCATACTACTGCATAACAAGTACCATATTTTTTATGTCTGTCTCATTTGTCATGTCAGACATGCCTTAGAGAACTTAAATATTTAGTCATTTTCTCCAAGTTGTACTCTTTGACAGTTTTAGGTGTTATCAGAAGCCAAAAATTATGTTTCTTTTCAGCTTACTTTTGGAAGCTGATAGTTTTATTAATCAAGATGTCTCCTATTTTTGAGTGAAGATCTAGTTAACATAAATTGTGCATCGTGTTGTTAATGGACATATTTATAGATGGATGGAGGACTGAAGCAGAGACATGCTTGGCTAGGATCACACAAGTGATCTATGAAAGAGAGAAAAACTGGTTTCATGTACCTTCATTCCCAGGATACAACCTCAGGACTAGCACTCCATCTTTAACTGATGTTTGATACAGCCTCCTCTGATTGTTAGATTCAGTGCCTAATCCATCTCCTGTAAGTAAGAAATTAACTAATTTTAGAAAAAGACTGAAACCCGATTTTTTTTTTCTTAATATTTTGCATTATCATCCACAATTCTGACAGAATCAATAATGTGCATTTCCAATTTATGGTGTAGATGCACCAGTGATTACTATTGGCATATCCCTCAGGAAAACTGTCTTTACAAAAAATGCAAGAACAAAGACAGTTGCAAAGCGTGAATATCTAAAGCACATTTAAAGGAAGAAATGAGCTATAAGCAATGTCTTTGCTTTCCCTGTGGAATTTTCAAGTACTTGCATTTTATGGGGCGAAATCAAGTGAGACTGTTTCAGCTATAAAAACAAACATTTACAGATTGACATTTACACAGTCACCAATTTACAAAAATCTACTCTCATTGTGATTTGTCATGTCTCACTCATCCCACTCATCCCTGTAAAGCAGAGAACTGTGCTGAAGGGGATCAAAGGTTCACTTCAAGGTGAAAGTACCTTTTGCAGAGATAGTAAAATTAAGCTATCCAGAAGGATAAATTATTATATTTACAAAAACATTTGTAAATTATGATTTTTTTTTCTTGAAGGCTGAAAATGGATGGAAGTAACAAACCAGAAATCTATTTTGAAGAGAGATCTTTAATAGATTAATAATCTATCGAATGAAACAATGCTTTATCTTGGTCTCTCAGTTGCTTCTCTGTTTGTTATATTGGTTTCATGTGGACAAACAATTCAGAGCTAAAAGGGCACCTTGTGTCTTTTCCCACATCCAGACATACAGAAGCAGAACAGTGGATGTGGCAGTAATCACGGGAAATGACTGGTCAGCAGAAAATCACACAAGAGTGTTTAGTAACATTTTAAGACAGCCCATTAACAGAGGACAAAGCAGGACTGATGCTGTTGCAAATAGATGAATACAAGGTCGACATTTGGGTGTAACCAAGAGCACAGACCCAGATACCGCAGCTACTGTCTTTTGGAGAAAGGCAGCATGCGCAGTCTTGAGTTTCCGTTTAGGTGTAGTGCTCTGGAGTCTATAAGAATTATTTGAACATATTGATTGGCGGTAAATAAATTTTAAAAAAGATGCCATTTTTTTCCTGTTTTAGAGGCTTTTAATCCTTCTGTTCCAATTATAGAAAAGATAGATGGAAGAGAACAGTTTGTAAAACTTACTGCATGCATAGGAATAAGTATGTGCCATATGAAGTGCAAATACTTCTACTTACCACAAAAAAATAAAACTTATTCTACAGGCTAATTAAATGACATATAGCGTGCTGGGACAACAGAAGACCAGTTGCACGCATTTGTAATGGTTAAATTTACTGGTACTTTGTCACTGAGTTTCATTTAATGTACAATATTCTAAGTGAGAAGGGAATTTAAATTCCAATGTAGCAGAATACAGTATGTTTGTATACATATTTTTAATGAGTTCCAGCCTATGTCTTCCTCTGCTAATACAGTTAAATCTAAGATACCTGGTTGACAGACTTTTCAAGGCCTGACCTGGTGAGTGAAGCATGGCAGAGTGGGATCAAGCCAAGGAAAAATTGGATTGAAATTCCAGAAGCCACAATTTGCCAAGATGTTACTGATTTCTGATAATGCAAAATAGAGTAAAAGACTAAATGAGATACTAAATGAGTAGTGAAAAGCATATTTCAGGTTAAATGTTATTTTACCTTTCATCCTATATTTTTAATATAAAATCTGTTCTGATGCCATTGTTGCAAACATCGTTTCTTCCTTCAGCCCTCACCATTAGACACTTTTCCAGTTAATTAGGTAAAGCTTTCATGACAGAGCTGGAAAGAAAGCTCAGATTAAGTTGGACTACTCAGGATACAGTCTGAGCAAGCAAACACGCCAAATGGCAAGTGACAGTGCAAATCATATAAATGGAACCATGTCACTATTAGCTGGTCGCAGCTTTTGATTACTTTCACCAACCAGGGTTCATACAAACAGTTCTGAAATCAAAGGGATTAATAAGCCTTTCACAGATACCTGAAGCTTTTTAATATATCAATTATATATTTTCTTTTTCTTCTTTTTGTAGACTTTATTGATTTTTCCTACTCGACTTTCTTCTCCCTGGCAGATGCTGGAAATAATGGTATTAAAATTGATCTGGTATGTTCAAGGCAGACATTAGCCATGAAATCCATTTTTTAATGGAAGGTGTATATAATACTAACCACATGGATCTTGGTCCATGTCAGTCTCACATGTTGAATGAGATTTGAGAGACATGATGAAGCACAGAGCTAGGGACTCGAGAGTGCAGTGCTGGCTGTTATGTTAATGTACTCAAAGACTACGAGTCACAAAAGAATCAATAAGAATAAGGCACCTTAAAAGTATATATTCAAAGCTGTGCGTGAGCCAAAAAGTTTTCTGATTAATAAGAGAGGGGCAGCCAAGTATATGAAAAGGAAAAGACTTTCCTTGCCCTCTATCACCTTAAAAATGAACAACATATATTCCCATAAAATACAGTAATTGGTGCCTTTCCGGACCTTGGGTTTCTCAATTCACATAGTAGCAGAGAGAGAGAGAGTGTCTGTCTCTCAGATATCTTAGAAAGCCAGGCAAGCTTATGGGGCAAAGTACAAAAGGAGTTTTGCTCCAATGATCTCTACTATGTCCTTCCATTCAATACTAAATAAGTGTCAGGCAATTAGAAATGGAACAGCGGATGCGTAAATGATACTGCCTTCCCAATAAATTGCTAATACCTGGATAGTGCTGCATGACTGGAAACATACTGTTACAATAACTGCAGTACCAATTTTTATTTCTGAATAATAGAGAAGATGAAGAAGATCAATGTAGCATTGGAGCCATGAAACAAACAATCTACCACATGATTCTTTTCCTGTCTGATTTCTTATTTTCTTCCTTCCAGAATTGAGACATACTGCATTTAGGCTTTATAAGAGTAACATGCATTTTCTTTCTCATTCCTGGCAGAAGCGTGCTTTTGTGTGCATGGTGGTCTGTGGACAATATTTAATGACTATGACATAAAGTTCATGCTTGTTCTTGTACAGTAAAAATCAACCTCATTTGTAGTGAACACCTGAATTTAATTATTTGGGAATAGCTAGAAATACATACATTAATTAAATGGGGATTTTTTTTAATGTATTGACATATACGGCTTTTATTATAACGATTTGGTCAGAAAAAAAGGGACATCCACAGGGCATATATCCACATTTTATTTATTTCACTTGTTTCATATACCATCTTTTACCATCTGTCACGTGGAAGATAGCTTTCAAAGAAATTCTGGAATACTAATGGAATTCCCTCAGCATCACCATTCAGCACAGGTGGCATTTTTAGCTCTAAAACTAATTAAAATGCTTGTTTTAAAGAAGCTCAGTGTTTAATTCAAGCGGATAGGATACACAAGACATCTCTTCAGCGTTTCAGAGGTCACAACATGAGACTGATTTGGCAAACTTCATCTAAAATAACCCAGTACTTAAGGGAGTTTTAAGAAGAAATGCAAAACGTGTTGATTTCATACTTAGAAACAAATTTTAAATCAGCTGTAACTATACATTGGATCCAGGTGCATTTTGTAAAATGGTAAATTGAGGTCTTTTGTCCTATCTACTAATACTGCTACAATGAAAATGCAAGAGGAGTACTCAGTGTCTAACCACAAATTAGCAACTGGAGTCATATTTTGCATTTATCTGCACTGGTTTGCAGTTTGGCAGCCAGTCTTCTGCAATTAATGGGTATATTTTGCTAGAGTAAGTACCATGCAGAAGGAGAAGGAAAGGAGGTAATGAACAAAAGACAAATAAAGGAAACAGTTGTGCAGGTCACCTCTCATATCTTTCTCCCATAAAATACATTGGGTGCTGTTGCAATTTTGCCCTCCAGGAAGAGAAAGTGGATCCCTGACAGATCCTGGGCCCCTTCAGAGTGGTCAGAAACAAAAGTCTGGGCACCTTGAGTTTTGAAATCCTTGACTAAATTCCACCTGCTCCTGCAGCCATGGCCCTTCTTCCCTGCTCAATTTGTAAGAAATTCAGAATAGGAAGAAACTCCTGCATCAGCAGCACATCACCAAGTTAATCACACTACTGTTATAGTGAGAGGATCCTTTGTAGTGGGTGTAAATTGGGATTTATGGGCAAAATATGCTGCTTTTAACTAAATGAGAAACATCTGTACAGTAATTCTCATTCCATGAGCACTGTTTAAAATACCTTTAAATAAAGACGCTTGAAAGATTTGTTTTTGTGCTGTTTTTCCCTGAGCTGGTGTCATTGTTAGAATATTTTGTATGATTTTAAAGACAAAAAAAAAGTGATTAAAAAGCTCTTTCAATTTTCCTTTTTATTGGTGGTATTTTAACTGATTCTTTGAAGAGGTATGAAACTGGGCCCAGTAGGTGTTGGGAAAGTTTATTATAAACTGACAGAAATCTATCTAATCCTGGGGCTTTACTAGCTCTAAGGGAATTGTCTTGTTTCCATTAAATCATTAACTGATTGTAATGTAACTTTTGAGCATATGACAGCCTTGGTAATAATAAAAACAACAATGAAAAGTGGAAGCAAAGGTCTAACAGCTTCTGTCTTATACTGGATCCGTGGATATCTTCAAAGAATACCCTGGAGTGCGCTATGGCATCCTTTACAATCAATGATGGGAATGTTATTGTTATCCTGTTGAGCAGATACAGGCAAAGAGATTCTTCTGAGTATCTATTCCATTGCATTCATCCGAAAGCTTCCATACAGTTTTCAGAGAATCAGGACTGATTATTATGCAGAAATTTAACCATAATCTATTTAATTAGATGATAGAGGCTGAAATATAATGACAGGCATTCAATTCCTACCTCTTTCACACTAACTCTGGCTAAATGAAGGTCACTACGCCTGACCTATTTGTCTAGACTTTCTTTATGATCAGTAGGGATCTACTCAATATTGTCAATGAAGCCTTGGGAGCGATACATCTCATGCTGAAACAGACATTTATTTACACCTGCTCAGAAAAATTTCACCCTGTATTCCATTAAACCTGTGCTTAGGTTGGACTATGTGCTTAATATTCACCGTAGTCTACTGCTGAAGTGAAATCTTCCTGTACTAGAGACTGCAACAACATTTAGCACAAAGGAGGCTGATGTCATTTGCCAGTCTGAATGTCACCACTATACAAATGATTTGTCTTATACTAGAAAAGAAACAGGCGCATATAAAGCAGTGAGGGGTGGAGGACAAGATGTGAAAACAGCAAGTAATGGCCAGAAAAAAATGAGGAAAATACTTACTACTGATGCATTTTAAAGTCTCTCCTGTGCTGGAGAGGGGGAGTGACATTTTACAGGAACTCTGTGCTCAGTCTGTGTAGCTAAGTTTCCTTGCAGCAAGAGAAACATGTTATGTATTATTATATTACACTGCAATAAAAGGGTGTGGTAATATAACTATATTACAGATATAAATATAACAGAAAAAGTGTAAAAAGGCTAAGCAAAAACACTAGAAGAAATATGTGATGGAACAAAGGAGTATGAAAGTAGACACAAATATAGAGAAATTCATCACACTATAAAAAGAACCATGAGGCATTTAAACAAGGTAAGAAGAAGCATCAATTGTGTAAGTAACGAAGGGTGAAAGAATACACTACAAGGCAAACGATATCCTTGGAAGGAGGACAGAAAATCTGTAAGAAGTTTAGAATGGTCCTCATAAATCTGGAAATCTAATATCAGATGAGAAGGACAAGGTACAGTGAATTGAGTGTGGGAGCTGGACAGAATATTAGCAGGAATAAAACAAGTATCTGGGAAGGATAATATTAGACTGGAAAAGCTGTCGTCTTTTAATCAAAATGCCAAAATGTATCTACATAAACTCTGTAAGCAGATATAAGCAAAAAGAGATGATTCAGAGTTTTCAGGAAGTCTGTATTCATTTCTCTCCTAAAACCCAACAACCCATCCAGCAATGCCAAAGATTAAAAACAATGCTAAATTCTCTGCACAGTGAACAAGGTCTGTCAATTATTATTGAATATGCATCACGGAGAAGCAAGAAGTCAGTTCATTTCCCGTTAAGAGACATGAACAAAATAACCCTCAGCTACAGAAGTAGAGTAAATAAGAGTAAATAAGAACCTAGAGCTTGATATATAGCACAAAGAACCAGAGAACACAGAAAGGGCTCAAGCAATGTCTAAGGATCAGAATCCCTGTCTTCTATCTGGAATTTCCTGCAGATTAAAATCTCCTTATCTCCTTGGGTTCCAGTTGTGGATAGTACCTGTAAAATTAAGAGCCTCATTTCTGTTACCAGAAAAAAAAAAAAAAAAGTCTTTCTAACCTCTTAAAACTACTTTAAACACAGAAGGTTTTTTTAGGAATTGGAATGTGTTTGTTCATCTATCAGTGTTTGCAGCAAGTAAACATGATGTCAATTAGCCTTGCTAATGTGAAATCATTACGAGTTCCTGGGCGGGGGAAAGAGTTCATCAGCTCAAACATGCATTGTGTGTGTTGCAATATATCCTACTATTGGGTAAGAACAATCTTGAATGTTTAACTAATTAGTACTTGCTTGTAATCTTCCACAGCTAGGGTTTGAAAACTTCAGAGAATGGGGCACATAATGAAAAAGTTTCCAGTTTCTGATACGTGTGCAGTAAATGCAGACTCCGAGGCCATAGATAGGTTTCAAACGATCCTTTTGATGCCTTACAACAACAACAACAATAGCAAAAATAAAGAGGAAAACACCATTCTAATTTATATAAGCCTACCGTTTCAGAGATCACGTGTTGAAATTAGTAACTAGTTATAAAATGCCAGAGGCCCATTCCAGCTGATGTCATTATGTTTGATGGAAAGGAATATGATAGTGGCCTACAAAATCATGAGTGGGCTAGACTGAGTGGAGATGTTGACTTCCACTGTCTCATAAGGTGCAGTCACCTGAGACCAGTGTGAGCCAAATCTCCAGCAAACAAAAGGAGTTGGTTCTTCACGCAGATGAGGGACTTGTGGAATTCCTCACTGTAGGATGCTGTGCATGAAAAAATTGCTAAGGATTCCAGGGGAGGGGCAATAAATACTCAGAAAAAAAAATCTACTATAGTTACCAAATATATAAACTACAGTGGGCTCAGGTCACCCACTAAGGAGAAAACAATCAGAGGCTGAATGAGTGCTCAGAAGTATTACATATAGCCTACTTTCCCCTAGACATCTATTATAGCCACTGTTGAAGTCAAGCGACTATGTTGGACATACTTGGTGAAGCATTAACTCTGTTCCTATATTCTTACTGTGTTCCCTTTTCTACAGTCCATTGTAACTGGATCTATAATTTCAGAACATTCAGAGAACGTTATCTTAAAGTCAGACCTGGGGCTGCTGCACTTAAAACCCTGAATGAAGTCCTACCAACTCTTCTGTTTTGTTTCATCTACCCAACCTGCCTTCAAAACGTTACCATCCCTAGAGCAGTTACAGGAAAAGAGATAATGAAGAAATTTCTGCTCTGCCAAAGGTAAAACTAAATCAGTGTTGATTTACATTAATATGCCCCGTTGTAAACATAGACGCTGCCATGATTCAGACACTGTTTCACCTACTGATCAGCCAGTATTTCTATGGACACAGGGTAGATATTCAGGTCAGTAACTTCTTAAACCAATAGATACAATAATTATGTATGTTTGAGTCAGCACTAAGAGTGCAACATTTACAATTAACATAAATGAAGTGAAGTGAAGTGAATGAAGTAAACTTTCAATTCTGCTTGGTATATCATAGTATATTCTTTATTCTTACTGACAGAATTTTAGTGAAGCTGTTAGGAAGTAACTCAGCAATATATCCTTCCTGGATAGACTTTCTTTATGCTGGGCAGGCATGTTGATAGAATGATGATATTGGTGGCAGATGTACAGTCACCAGCCGCCAGTATCTTCTTAGCCAGTCCTTGAGTCTGCTCCCTCTTGGGAAAACCCTGCATAGCTGCCTGATTTCAACACTTTTGCGCATGCTCCTTATCTTGAAGTGCTTTCTTTCTCTGCCTCGTGTGATCATCCCATCTTCCAGTTCTATTATGCCTCCAGCAGTTCTTTCAACTTGTTCTTTAGAGAAAATCCCTTACATTCTGCTTAACTTCCCCTGGAAACTTCCATAATATTCAAGTGTTGTTCCTTTTTCTTCCCTCCTGCCCCCCAAACCTCACCATCTGCAAGATTCTCTTAAGAAACAGCTCTGTCTGGATGGCACACCTGTCTCAGTATCACTAACTAGTCCCTTTTCATACCAAACACCCATGATAGCACTTACTGAATAGTTCAAGCTGAGGATGATTGAAATAACTCCTTACCTCTAGACACGACACTACTATCCCCTTTCAATGCTGTGGATACAAATGCCATTCTGCCAATCATTTGAACTTCTAACTACCCCTAATTATCTTACATTCATTCTGTGTGCAATATCAATCTTTATCTGCCCATCCACACAGCTGAAGTGTGGCAAGTTCCTGCTTGCTGAGTATCCTGCTTACTGAGAGCACAACTAAAGTAGCCTCACTCTGCTATGAAATGCTGCTGTGTACCCTTTGATCATGCACTGCTCTGTTTAGTTTGCTTGTGACTCCTCTTCACTATCAAATTTATCTTATTTGTTTTGTGTTCATAACCTAATCCCACTTTATCTCTCCTTCAGAAACAAGAGATTGTCTCCTGCTTCTAATCAGCTACTGATAATACCCTCCATCACCCACTTGATTCATTTTCAAGCAGTTACTTTTATGTTGTTCACGCTTGGAAGAAACACTCCAAAGAAACATCATTGCTTTCCTTCAAGTCCCTTCTCCAAATCTGTCTTTTGACGTTATGCTTATAAAAATACTTTGTGTAAATAAACTTCAATAATACTAAGATTGTTGCCTATTGGTATTGTTTTATTTCCTTTTCTTCCTATGCTGCTGTTTATCTTCTTGCTGTTTCTTGTCTCCTGTGTATGCTACATGTGTTTTTATGCAGCATACTTTTGCTGGTATTTGTAGAACACTTCAAAAATTGAGGTCACTCTTCTAGTTTCTGGGTCCTACTGTAATACAAACATAATAATAATAATAACGTGAGGTTCTTCACAATTTTTATAATATTAGTTCTTAATATATGCACAGATATGTACTATCTATCTGCTCCCTTTTCATAGCAGTTGAGTGACCAGAATGTAGTATATGCTTTTCCTTACAACGCTGTTGTTATCATGACTAATATACGGTAAACAGAAGCATAAAGAGATGAACGATAACATTGAGAGCATCTGTTTTCCAACCTAGGACAGTACTTGTGGGGAATGTAAGCATTAAGATTTAAGGAAAGCAATTTCATCTATCAACACTGCAGGACATAAAGTTCTGTCAGCATCTTTGTTTTGTATGAAAAAAATCTATAGATGCCCACACACTCACATTCTAGGCTGAAGAGCCAGATGCTAAGCACGACCATGACCCAGAATTCATGGAGACAGCCTTTAAGTATCTTAAGTACATTAAGTGTACTTCCATCCCTGGAGTTGCCCAGTCTGTTTGCCGTACTTGTACTTTCATCAATGCAAACCAATAACGCTTTGAAAAGCAGACAGTGGAATGACTGTATTTGTTTCCACACCACATCACTGGCCAAGGAGGAGCTGTCATGGGCAGGACCTGTGGCACTGGATAATAGTTCAGGAGCTATCATCTCATCATAAGGATGCGCAAACCTAAATACCTTACTTCCCGGAAGTACACTCCGGAGCTACTCAGGTAGTTCAGGAAAACAAAAGATGAAGCGAGGTTTGAAGGCTGGCGGCCCTACATCTGGGAGCACAAAATCCTGGGGATAGGAAAATAACTCTATCTCCAAATAGAGAAAGCACCATTCTTCTTGGATGGGAAGAAAGAGCCCTTAAAATGCACTCATCACACTATGACCTCTATTTGAATGAACTCAGGAAAAAATGGGATATGTAAACACAATTTTGAAGGTTTATTAACTTCCGAGAATCATAAACTAAAGTCTTCGTCTCAATTTATATTCCTTTTCCCCTCAAGTTTCACCGTGATGCCTCTGCAGTGAAAAGCTGTATTTCTGTAAACAATATTGGGGTTGTGGCTGTTATCATTTCACACAAGACCCCTCTTGCAGAAAGAGCTTTGGAGAATATTGGACTATTTTTTTAAGCACCTTTGACAGTCTGCTGTGCTGAGTCGAAAGATTTCAAGGTACATTAACTTTAACAAAAGAATGTCCGTGCCATAAGCCCTCATTTCGTTTCAAAATAACGATAGCTGTTTTAAAAACATATATATAACTTGACCCAACTCCTTTATTTATTATTATTATTTATTTAGAAGGTCCCTCAAGCAAATCCAGATAGAGGCTGATAGGATGGGATTTGCAGGAACAGGGAGAGTTTCAATTTTGCTTTGAATTCAACATAATTGAGACTGTGGCATTTGAAAATGTGCAGTCTGCAGATTAGATCATGTAGTTTCCCACCCATTACTGACTCTCCTCCCCACGGTGCACGATGTGCTCTGCCTCATACACACATTCTATTTCATTCTGCAGATAATCAAGGGCAAACTTTAGAACCTCGGGAAAAGGCTTTTTCACAGCACACGAATTGGATCTTTAGTCTTTGCATGCCAGAGGATTCTTCAATTTGTTCCATGGAGATCTGTTTTCTGTGTTATTCCGGCATTCTTCTAAGTATGTTTTCTCCTTGGGAAGAAGAAATGTCTATTACTGTGCTCTGAATCCATTACTCTGTTAACTCTGCAAAATAGTTAAGCTGGATATGCTTAAAAACAGAAGAGAAAAAAAAATCAATATTTTGTGATCTTTCACTAAATTGATGTAGTTTTATTTATTAGTATTAATACCTTCTTACCTCTTTTACTGAATCACAAGTTTTGTTCCCCTTTGCTCTGAATTTCATACAAACTTATGAATTTGTGTACTGTTATTGACTTCCTGGGGCTTCACATATGTGCAGTAGTGAAGCTTCAGTAATCTGCTGTTATATCACAACAGTTTTCAGCTTTTTAAATTGAACAAGTGCACTTGAGTCTATGTCCAGAATGTTCCAAGAAGAAGGACTTGAAATTTATGACATTTTAGAAGAGTGAAAAAAAATCTCAAATGAACTCTTTTCTCTAGCATTTTTTCTATCTTCAGTCTCTCTTTGCTCCGTATCATTGCATCATAAGACATCATTCCCATTTTCCTGGAAATTGAGCAGACACTTATAGCAGTGCAAAGTGAGTGTAAAATGCCCCCAAATCAAAATAGCAGTTTTATACTCATTTTGCCTGGTTGAGCAAATATGATCACAGTTGTCTGATAGCCTACACAACTGCCCAGCATTCCTGCTCACATCAGCCACACTCCCTACCTTACGATGAGCATAGAGTTTAAGTAGCTTGTGGCTACATCTATATCATAAACAAAACATGCAAGTGCTTATTTTCTGGTCCTGAACTTTCTAAACCAAAGTGGACCTATCCAAACCGCTTACTGAAAATCATCCTTTGGCTCCGCTAACTCCCAAACCATGCATGGAAATTTTGGAGAAGGTGTTATTTGGCCAGACACCATACTAAAAATTTAACACTACAGAGAATCAAATCTAAAGCTCTGGGATGTTTTCTGGTATTTTTAACTAGTAAACTGAATTTTGGTACTGATAGCTCCATTAATAAGATCATCTTTATTTCATCAAAAAAGGACCTCTGCTGAGCCTCAGCTACTTCTCTGCCTTTGGTTTCTTACCTTACCTTTCACTATTTTGACCTTCTTTGTGGTTGATGTGGTTTATTGGTCTCTTGTTGGTGTCTTTTGCCTTATAGTTTCCTGACTTAAGTCCTGCTGTGGCCTAACTGATCAGAAAAGCCGGTGTTACACATATCATGTGTTAAGCTAGTGGGTAATCTTAGTGTATCCCTCTTAGGTTTTAAAAGTACTTTGCTTAACCTGTTCTACAAGCAAAAATGTTTCCTTCCATGACCTATTTTATTTATGCAGTTTAGTCCTTTCCCTAAATATTGACCCATAAACTGTCTTCTCTTGTCCGTTGAAGGTTTTCTGTGTACATTTCTCTAATAAAAAATGAATCAAAATGGCAATAACCAATTAATGTCTCCTAAGTTGCAAACTCCAAATTTACTTCACCCTGTCGGAAATGAATCACAAAAGAGTTAAATAGCAAAATAAGGTTAAATCTTTGCTGACTGTGCTGGGATTATTTGTGACCTAAATTGATTCTCCACCAGCTATCTCTCGCCAGAAAGACACCCACCAATATTCACAAAGAGGAGTTCTCCTGCAGAGGTGGTACTTTGTAATACTAGCCTTGTAAATAGGCGTGAAAACATAACATTTATATACTTTTTTTTTATTTCCCTATGTCCCTCTTAACTCACAAACTCTAATGCAAACTATATTCTTAGTTCATATGAAAGCTCATATCTTCATAACCAGAAGGTCAGAAGCTCACATATTATAGTGGCTTACATTTACTTCAAGGTTTATTTAAATGGCCTAATTTAAAAGAATGTACATAACCATGTTCAAAGCACGTTAGCAAAGTAAGCCTTTAGTGTATGACCATACACAGGTGTATGTCTTCTTGACACACAGCTCTAAAACCAAGAAGTGGAATTTAATTGCAGTAGGTCAGATAAGGGTTGGGACTAAAATGGAAATATATCCTCCATCTAGATTCAAATTTGCCAACACAGCGACAACAAATCTTTGTCAGGTTACATGCTATTACATCCCGATTCTGCTTCCTCTTTTTTCCCCTGGTTTTTTTTATACACTTCCCTGAAGTCTCTTAATGCCTCTTCTTAAATACTTAGATGACAACTGTCATCCAGCAGCAACAATGGCAGCAGTTCCTACATTTGTAATGAAAACTTCTACTTATATGCCCTTGACAATAGCTATGGATGTCATTTCTATCATAAGTACCACAGGCCATAAACATATCATATGAATCATATGTGCTATTATTGCTGTAAATAGAAGCTAAAATCCAAAACTAATACCAGTGAGTCAGAACTGGGCAATGAATGCTTGCCCAGAACCATGAAACTGATTTTTTTTCAGAGATCTTTTCTCTAAATAACAACCTGATGTACAAAGTGCTGATTTTGGGGGTGTTCAAAGAACAGATCCACATCTAAAGGCTTGTGGTTCAGACTTGTCTCTAATTAAGAAGTGTCCTGAAGTGAACAAAGGGCCACACAGTAGGAAATATATGCTTGCAGACACCAATTCACACCTGTTAATGATTAGTTTGCAGACACTACCAGATGTGCTATTTATCTGATGATCAGAGTAATTGAAATGAATTGCTCTGAATCAGTCATGTGAAATTGTCCCAGTTAAGTAGATGTGTTGTTTCCCTGTTTTCTTATGGAAGAGAAGGACCTGACCATTTCTTTAACACTGTCCTTTACATATTACATAGTGCTCCCACATAAAGCCTGAGCTGCATGCCATACCTCCCTCCAAAACAAAAAGAGAGTCAGTATAGCTGTACCCAAAGTTTTTTAAGTCTCACCATGGGTAAGACCTCACAAAGGCATTGTTTGGTGGTAAAAACAGACCACGATTTTTGTCACTTAACTACAAATCTGCAGTTCGATGCTTAGAAATTAAAAAAGTGAAATCCTGCGTGTGGAGGATTGCACATTTCTATAACTCACTGCCAAAGGAAGACGCTGGTAGCAGACAGTATCAGCACACACCCCAACCATGAAAAGTCAAAAAACAACTTCATGTGAGTACAAAAGGGGAGTACAAGGACAATGGTTGCAGAAAGCAGCCATGCACCATGCACTTTCCTTCCTTTTGACACTGTTGGAGACAGGGGTACGACATTGATCTAACTCACAAGGGCTTCTCTGTTTACATGTTGTTTCCTTGTAATGGCAGGTTATCAAGCTTACTTCCTTTCCAAGAGCAGCTATAGTATCAAAACGTATATGAGTACTGAGGAATGGTCTGTGAAAGGACAAATACAGAGATCTCATTAGGTTATACAGAGAGAAAATTAGGAAGACAAAAGCCCAGCTGGAGTTCAACTTGGCTACTAACATTAAGGACAACAAAAAAAGCTTTTATAAATACATCAACAAAAAGAGAGCCAGGGAGAATCTCCATCCCTTACTGGATGCAGGGGGGAAAGTTGCAACCAAGGACGAGGAGAAGGCTGAGATACTGAATGCCTTCTTTGCCTCCATCTTCCATAGTCAGACCAGCTATCCCCAGGGTGCTCAGCCTCCTGAGCTGGAAGATAAGGATGGAGAGCAGAACAAGCCACCCATAATCCCGGAGGAAGTAGTCAATGATCTGCTTCTGCACCTAGACACACATAAGTCTATGGGGCCAGATGGGATTCACCCAAGAGTATTCAGGGAGCTGGCAGGAGAGCTCACCAAGCCTCTCTCCATCATTTCTCAACAATCCTGGTCAACAGAGCAGGTACCAGATGACTGGAGGGTGGCTAAT
>VXBH01000653.1:217579-241590 GCA_013400035.1 Rynchops niger
TCTAGATGTGGCACTTGAGGGCATGCTCTAGTAGCAGAGGTTGTAGGTTGTTTGGTTGGACTCAATGATCTCAAAGGTCCTTTGCAACCATGAAGATTCTATGATTCTATGAAATAAACAAACAGGAAGAAGGCCATTTTGACTTCTCTGTTTTCTACACCTATGAGACAGACCAAATAGAAATTCAGCATGCATTTCATGCTGTAAAGTTTGGGGGTGGATCAGATGGGTTAAATAGTATGTGTTATCTAGGCAAACATAAAAAGGATGTCATTAAATGTAGTGTAGACATAGTGACATAGGCTTAAATTCTTTGCTGTAATGCAAGGTTAATTTTTATACATTGTTCTAGATCTGGTGATGCCTTTGATTTAGACTGTCGTTATTTTTCTAGCTTTTTGCAATTTGATATTTTTCCTACTATCCAGGTAGTCTTTCAGAATTTTTCTGTGGCAGGTTTACATTTCTTTATATCTCCAGCACAGCCTAAAGAGTACTCGCCCTGGTTTGCCAGGAAAAAAAAAGAAAAAAACCCCAAAACTATGGAAAATCTAATCATAGAGATCAGAGAACTGACACTAAGAATTGACCAGAAACAGAGGCATTAAAAGGCTTTCAAACTACTGTTTCCAGTAGCTTTTCTCAGGGACTGTGTGCACATTGAAAGTTCTAGCTGCAGTCTTGATGGTAATAACTTCTAGTTCAGTTTCCTGCAACCTCTTGCCAGAAATACTTGTCTGGTTCTATTTCTAGACTTACAACGCCACATCTGCGATTGAATTTCCCTCAGGCTCATGACCCCATGTCTTACACGAGGTCGCAACACTTCATTTGGGAGGGTCACCATTCCTATCTGAACTAGAACAAAGAAAGCTTGCTCTCAATTTTGGTGTATTTTATCCCAGAATACTGCACTACCAGCACTATTTATATGTTACTTAATGATCTCCATTGTACTACTGGGAAGCTGAAGCTCACGTGACCTGTTTAAGCTGTCATGCGGCAAGAGTGTAAGAGGTGGAAGAAGAGCAGAAATCTCCGAGGTCCCTGTGCAGTGTGCTGTCCACTGGACCATGAGCGGTAGTTGGCAGACATAACTAACAGCGTTCAGCTTTCTCTTGGTGAAGGCTTATTAAAAATTCTAATGAATTGTGGTTTTGTCCCAGGTTATTTATCTTATTTTCTCTCTCTCTTTCTCTGAATGCTGGAAGGAGGTAGTCAGCATCATTACACCCCAGACAATTGAGTTGATTGTTTTTTTCATAATAGTATTTGAGAACAGAGTTCTGCAATTTTCAGTAGGCGACAGAATAGACAGAAGAAAAAGTGAGTGCTTTAAATAGAATTACTACAATGCTGCTTGCAAAATGTTCTTCATTAACCCTTAATAAACAGCCCATGCTCAGCTATTGGCATAAATTTATAAATTTAAATATTCATTTAAGTTAGCAGTTTTCCATCCCAAGGCTTTGCCACATGCATATTCCTGTCCTCCCTCATTCTGTGTTTCCCTTTCTTAATTAGACCATGGTGAGTGGTTCCTTGGGCTGTGTCTGTTTTGTATTTCTCACTGATGCCTTTCTTTTTTGCCTTCACCCTCAACTACAGTCTTTGTTTGCTGTATATTTCCTTCTCTTTCTTCTTCCGTTTTTCTTTCTGTAGCATGTGCCATCTACCTATCCACAGGGGTGTTAAACCTAGTGATAAGTCTTAAAAAGATATGCTTTTAAAACAGTCCACTGTCTTTTGCTGAGGTAGGAGAAATACTCCAGTATTCCTCACAAGCTTGCTTCCTAAATCCACCCAGCCATACAACTTCCACAACCATCTTAAGCAGTTCACCCACTGCTTGATTAGTGTTGCCTTCAAAGAAATTTTCTTAATGTCAGATTTAAATCTTCCTTGTTGCCACCGAAATTCATCACTTCCTGTATCTTAGCAGGCAACAGAAACTACATAGATATATTTGCAAACAAAAAAAGCTAGGAACCTCTCTCTGACCCCAAGGCCAAGGGGTGCTGCATGGATTATACCCACATGGCCAGAACCCTCTTACTTCCCAAAATGAATTCCTCTAAATAGTCCGCTAGGAAGGGTCCATGGTTCATGCACACAACCAGTGTCCACAACCACAAAGAGACATGAGGTGGGCCCCAGCCAAAACTGTGCCGTGCACCAGGCTAAAAATTGAGCACTGCAGACAGCCAAGTGCCAGTGCTCAGCCTGCACCCTGGACCTGTTTAGTTTACTTACTTCAGTGGTGCCCGGGGACAGAACAAGAGGTAATGGGCACAAACTTGAGCATAGGAAGTTCCATCTAAACATGAGGAGGAACTTCTTTACTTTGAGGGTGGCAGAGCCCTGGCACAGGCTGCCCAGAGAGGTGGTGGAGTCTCCGTCTCTGGAGACATTCCAAACCCGCCTGGACGCGTTCCTGTGCCACCTGCTCTGGGTGACCCTGCTGTGGCAGGGGGGTTGGACTAGATGATCTCCAGAGGTCCCTTCCAACCCCTACCATTTTGTGATTCTGTGATATAGGTGTGCCAGGAAAGAGCGTGTTCTTGGGGAGCAGCAAGAGCAGATCTGCTCCATGAAATTGGCACAGCTGGGAGCTGAGGACCACTGCAGCAGAGGCAGCATCATCACTGACCGGGCACAGTCTCACAGAGTCTAAGCAGGACTGGGTTGGTGATAGCAACAGGATCCAGAGCCAGGGATAATCCAGGGAGTGGAAGCAGCAACAACAGGAGGCCTGCAAACATGGCTAACTCTGAATTAAAATTGCCCTTGCAGGTAGGTGAGTGTGCTGCGGGGAATTCACGCCTTTAACCTCTGGCCCCAGATATGGGAAATGACAGGAGCATGAAGAGCACAAAGTGGTTGATGTTGTGCTGTTTCTTGTGCATATATTTATTTGCTATTTAGTCGCCCTACATCCCGACCAGCCAGACTTGGTGCATTTTAGGTTACCTGTTATTCTCAACAGAGCACAGATCTTATATTCACACTGCTTCGTATTAACTGAAAGCAGGGCTCAACTGACTCCTTTAGGGGAGTCAGTATTCACTTTCCCATGAAAAAAAATATCTCCCATTGTTGTCTAGGGATTTTAACCAATCTGCGATATGTGACAATGGAACTTTCCCTTCCTTTACCAACAATTTTCCCCAGATTTTGAAATCACTGCCCTTATTTCACAAAGCATATAAATGCAAATAATAATAAATCCTGCATATAATTTCCTGCTTGAGTTTCATCCGCCTTCTTGGGCTAAAAGCAAACCTTCTATGAACTTCTTCTTGCTTTGAAAGTCTGTTCATATTTATTTTCCACTCCCACACAACACTTGTTGTATGTCTATGTGAAGTTTCCCTAGTTTATAACCCACCCCCCTCTCTCTTCAAGCCCTTAACATCTTTCTTCCATGCCTGGTAATTTTCCGTTCTCCATATACTAGTCCTCTACAAAAAGTTTAAAAAGAATTGCTTCTATTTTCCTTCAAAAATCTTAGTAATATAATTACTGCCCAATAAATGTAACTTAACTTGTCACTAAGCTCAATCTTTTGCCATTGTATCAACTTTGTGAGAAAAAGATAAGACGCTGTAAGCAGACTGTGTGCTCAGTCTGGAAAAAACTTCAAAGACGTCACAATTTTATTAGTTCATATCATAACTAGAATTTGTAATTTGTCAGAAAATTTATTAAATATTCACCGGAGCGTGGGTGTCGCGGTACTATTTTGGTAATTCATTAGTGTTATGGCTCTGCATTGCAGTTCAGCCTAGAATCACCCAAATCGTCTCCGTACTGAAGCTCCAAGGCTCAGACACCTCGACCTTCTCTTCCACTTATGAGAAGGGCAGAGATCAGGGCTTGTGTCCTACATTATTCTCTCAGGACTCCTCATTACTTTGTGTTATACTCATTACTGTCATCACTGGCTATTTTCCCACTCTCTAGCTACTTAAATAAATATGCCAAATCCAAGTGCATAAAAATATAGAAGTGACTTAAGATAACAATTTTTTGACTAAAAGAATAGGAGGCCAGGTATGACAAGAGATGGTACTATCAAAATTAAGCTCTCTTTAGATTACTGCTCTTCTGATCTAAATACAATGTATTCTCATATGCTGTATACATAGTGCTAAGTTATGTGATAGAACTCATCTGCACGCCCACAAAGGAGTTCAGAGACACATTGATGGGAGGGAGAGCCCAAATAATGCGCTGCCATGCTACTTCCGGGTCCACCACAGAGGCCATTAGGCCATCAAAGGCCCAGAGGACAACAGGGGCACAGTGACAGGCAGGAACACAAATTAGAAACTCCCCAGGAACGACCACATGTACAGCCTCATCCCAGCATTGTCCCAGCAGAGTCATCAGCGCCAGTGTTCAGGCATAAAACTCGTCACCACAGGTCGCTTGGAGCAACTCTCCAGATCACCTTTTGGACTATGGGCATTGCTAATAGCAACGGGTGGGTTATAGGATGCAGGAAAAAGCAGTGCTGGATCATACTTATGGGATGATTAGGGGATGATTATGGGACATCTTCCTTATGAAGAAAGGCTGATGGATTTGGATCTTTTTAGTCTGGAAAAAATACAACTGAGGGGGGAACTTATCAACCCTTATAAATTCTTAAAGGGTGGGTGTCAGGAGGATGGGGCCAGGCTCTTTTCAGTGGTGCCCAGTGACAGGACAAGAGGTAATGGGCACAAACTTGAGCATAGGAAGTTCCACCTAAACATGAGGAGGAACTTCTTTCCTTTGAGGGTGGAAGAGCCCTGGAACAGGCTGCCCAGAGAGGTGGTGGAGTCTCCGTCTCTGGACACATCCAAAACCTGCCCGGAGGCGTTCCTGTGCCACCTGCTTTGGGTGGCCCTGCTCTGGCAGGGGGGAGCTTGGACTAGATAATCTCCAAAGTTCCCTCCCAATCTTACCATTCTGTGATTCTGTGATGTTTAGGGGAGGAACAAAAGGCAGGACAAGGGAGGGGTTTATATGATTTTAGGATGAAGAAAAGTGGGGAAAATAGAGGAATAAGGGGATGAAAAGGGTCAGGCACATGTAAGTAGTTTGTTGCTCAGTGCACTTGTCTGGCCATGCCCTGCACCTAATGAGAGCAGTCAGCCCTGCATTCTCATTACATTCCCTTCAAACACTTTCCTGTGTGAGGACTCCATGTTGCACGTACACGTGTGTGTGGGGTGTCTCATTGCAGCAACTGGAGTCAGACCCCAAGCTGGACATCCTGTGTGTCTGTGGTGCCAGGGACTAGAAGAATCACAAGTGTGCAAGCACTAGTGAAGATCAACCTTGACTAGCAAGTGAGTAGGTGAAGTGAGAGCCAGGGGGCTGACTGGGTCTCCAAGGGTCAGCTCTGGGTGTGAGTATTCCTGTGTATCTCTAGCGGTGGGAGCACATGGGTGTCATCTATGGGTCCTGGGAAGTCCTGGGTAGCTCTTTGTGTGTGACACTGTATCAGCAACCGGAGAGGTTGGTCTTGGGGGCTTGTATGTCCAGGTACCAGCAACTGGGAAGACTGGGATCCAGGAGCCAGCCACTGGACAGACTGAGTCCAGCTGCTGGAGGGATCCTGCATATGGATTATACATATGTATATCTATATGTGTATGTATATCTATATGTATGTATTTTCACTGTTGGACTTCCATCCTGCCCAGCCAGAGAGGGCAGCAGGATGAGGCTATTGGTGTTGTCTCTGCTGGTGTCGGTGCTCTGTGATCTGTGTGGTCAACCATGCGTATATGTGTCTGTGTATATATGTGCATGCATACATTCGTGTATATATATACATATATGTATATATGTAGTGTATATGCATGCTTTGTGAGTGCCTGCTGGGAATACATCTTCACTCTCTCTACTGGTTGTAACTGGGAACACAGAGCAGCAGCAGCCTCACAGTTGGATCTGGCATGATATATTTTTCTTTAACACACAGTTATGCAGATATATATGTACCACATATACACATACTTTTTCTCTATGCAGGAATGCGAGGTTTGGAGAGGCAAATGGCTCATACAGAATCAATTGTCCCTGGAATGAACTAGTAATGGCTGTTGAGTGATGTCCGCATGCCGGGTGAGATTGAGGGGTTGACGGTTAGGATTACGGTTATATCCCAGGCTCATAACCTCTTGTTTGTACCATTATGTCAGTCTCTTACCATAGTAACAGAAAGAGTTGAACAAGGAAGCAATCTTCATATCATTCTTGCTTTTTCATAACATTTAAGGGTCTCTTTTTTCCTTTTGCTAGCCACAATGTGCTTTTTGCCATCTTTCTGCAACCACAAGAGCTGGAATATATGCATATTTTAATGTAGACTGAGCTTCTCCCATAATCTCGTAACTCCAGGAGGATTTAACATAATTCTCAGTGATTATTTCTAGTGCCTGTCTTTGCAGGTGGGCATTGATTTCCTGAGCTTCAGCAGAGTGAAATTGATGTCTAGTCTACACTAGTAAAAGGTTTACTGGAATAGATATATCTCTCAGTACAGCTAATACCGGCAAGCACTCTATTATGGATGCAGTTCTATTGTGGAGGAGAAAAGTAAAAGGTTTTCATCCAGTTTTTTTATTGGGAACTGTAACACTGCTAAGCTTTTTGCTAGCATTGAGATATTATTCAAAATTTCACCCCTAAATGGTATCAGTAAGTTTTAGTCATAAATCTGGCTTGATTTTTCTCAGTCTCTTCATTCCCCATATGGAGCTGGAAAACAGCAATGAGAGCTGACAAGTCGGCTTTAAATCTGCAGAAAGCAAGGCAGCAGTGTTCTTTGCTTCCAGTCAGAGAAGACAAGCAGAACAGCCATTTACCCTTGGCCTGAGTGTGGGAAGTTTTCTCCAAACGCGTGCAACCAGGCTCCTGGATTTTAAACAGAAATTTATGGCTTATGTACCTTGGGAAGTTGGGCAGATCTCTCAAGCATCTTTTTTCCTCAGTGAGACAGCACTGTGACAGGTAACACGATAAGGGCACAGTGGGTGATGTGAGACAGGAGGAACTACCGCTCAAGACTGCATCGGAGGAGCTGAGGCCCTTGGAGGAGCGGATCCTGTCAACTGGCAGAAGGGCCAGCAGCAGCACACCACCGTGACCTCTCCAGCTCCATGTTTCTATACAGAAAGCGTCAAGAAGGAGAGAACTGCACAACCTCAGGAACCTTGACATGTTTTATTACTGTACAGCATGCTAAAGCGTAAATTTAAAGTGCAGTATCTATTTCTGCCACGTTCCCTGTGTGGACATTGGTAGAAAGAAGTGTTGTCATGATGACAACAGGAGCTCTAGCTAAGCAGAGTAGTTCATATGTGGTTGATTATCAATCCTAAGCCTTAGCCTGCATTTACCTGCGATAGCTTCTGTCTTGTGCTGGACACAAATGACTGGTATAGGTAAGCCTGGTCATAATGTTATATGTAATTTATTCTACTATAGTTTAAATTAAGAATTGTTATAGCTATTAGGGGATGTGAAAATGCCAAACACATAAGTTTTATCCTTTCATAAGCTTTCAGGGCGAAACTGTCCTCGGAAATAATTAAGAATGCCATGCAGAAACCACATTGAGAGAGTTATTAACGGTATTGTGTGGATTAAATGACTCTTCTTTGTCTGAGCCGTTCGATCTTTCTGTAGTGCAAAACAGCTACACAAGAGGATAGTTAATGATTTGGGTCTACATAAAATCTTGGGATCATAGCTCATTGAGTCTGTGGGGAAGAAAAGCTGGGGGAAGCAGACTAGAGGGGCTGGCATTGCTCCTGGATGCAGAATGTACCTGAGCTAGCTTTTAATCCTCTTGAGAATTGCTGGCAGGACATCTGTGACCACAGAGCACACAGAATGGGTTCGCTCCTACTTGTACTGATTTTTTGTGTGAAGTTGAATGTCCGTGTTACAGATGTAACGCTCACAAGTGCAAACTAGTCCTAATATATCCACAGAAGCCATGCCATACCTCAGCTGGAGTCCTGGAGAGTTTGCAAGATGCTCTTTTAGGTTAGGGCCATGGCTTTGTTTTGAGTGTTCTTTTGTTTTTCTGAGCAGATTTGTATGCACATCTGTTGTTTAAAGAATCAGAATTCTTGAAAAACTTTTAAGTTGAAAAGTGGCACTAAAACCAGACCTAACTCTGTGCCAGTACTTTCTCTTTAAAGTAAAAAATCAGCCTGGAAAGTTGTAAAATCTGCATGCATTTGTCACCATGCCAATGGTTCCCAAATATTTTTTTTTACTAATGAAGAGTGTATACATAAAGCATTAACTAAAACCACTATGTGACAGGTAAAGATGCAAATGCTATGCCGTTTTTGGTAGACAATTCGCTGTGACTTTTTTTAATCAACACTTTTGCATGAACCTAAGTTGGGAAATTCACTGCATTATACTGTACTGGAGTTTATTTTTTTTAATAAAAGACAGAAACAAGGTTCTATAGCACTACATCTGTTAAGTGTCCAACGAAAAATCAATAGCAACTGGGTACCTTATTCCAAGAATTGCTTTTAGAAATTCTACCCAAGAGATATTTGTGAGAGGTAGGCTTAGTGTCTTAATTCCCACAAAGTCTGTAATTCCAGCTTGTTTCTTCTTGTATTCATTGCAATACCTATAAAAAACTTAGTGAAGTGTGCTCATAAAAATTTAGTAAAGTTTTATAAGCATTACAGTAAATACAAAACAAGAAAAATCTATGGACCATCTCTCATATGTACAATAAAGAGAGACCAAGAGTAAGCACCAATAGCAGCTTGTAAACAAATGGCATTCTTCGAGACACACACTAAGCAGCATTATGTTTGTTATGGTACTGTAATTCACTGGATATATGGAGTTGATTCTCCTCTTATTTGCACTACGATAAACCAAGACTTTACTTAACTTAATGCAGGTTGAGGGATTTGCATTCTTTTGGACTCCTGTGTGTGAAAAGAAGAATCCATTCCTCAATGTATACATTTATTTTCTGAAATTAAATAGGTTTTTACAGGAATAAAAGCAATAAAACTTTCCATCCATAGAATCAATATCTCTACAGTTAAAAGTCATATAGCTATTAAACTAAACAAATGAAGTGTTAGGACAGAATTGATAACCAAAGAACCCACGTAGTGGCAAATTGGCCTTTGTTCTTTTCAACGAAGAAACACAACCTGAGATTATTTGCCTTGCCCTATTAAAATTTCTTTACACAGATTGTTAGCGGTAGAATAATTTTTAGATACTTAACTTCTGAGCGGTGATTAAAAGCAAGTTACCTGTAATTCCTTTTCTGTTAATTTTACGCCCTGTCCAGAGTTTCCTACTTTATATGGTTTTATGGTAGGACTCGATGATCTTAAAGGTCCTTTCCAACCATGAAGATTCTATGATTCTGTGATATAAAGTATTCTTCTGCTGCTCTTGTACTTTTTCAGAATACTGTTATTTGAGTCTTCGAACTCGATTTTGACTGTGTGCTCAAGAAAACAGAAGAGTTGCTCACAGGAATGTATACATATTCTTCATTTTGTCAATCAGTTTGCCATAGTTCAGATTTTCTCTGGGCTGCACAGAAAATACGAACACTTAAAGAACAAATACAAAGGCAGGGGGCTAAAAGTCCATGCAAAAAATGCATAAGGGGCATTAAATTTGTATGCCAAAAGGCAGTGTTATGCAAAGACAACATTTATATGCTGTTGCGAACTATTTAGCAACCTACTTGAAACTTGAAAGTTTTCTTTTTTTGCTAAACCCACCAAACCTGCAAAACTTGTCAAGTTTAATTAAAAGTCCTAATTATTAAAGGCATCATGGCTCAGTGACAGCCCTGTGGACCGGGACCCAGGAGCAGTGGGACTTCCCATGGAGATGGCAGGGCAGGACCTCACAGCCAGGACACGTACCACCACCCCAGTGGGGAGCAGGGCAGGCGGGGGGCAGCCAGGAACTGCCCCAGCCCCAGGCATCTGGCACCTCCCTGGGGTCAGGGGTGGTTGTATATCTCGTTCAGCAAAACATCCCACCACCAACTGATAATCACTGGGGAAGTGCTGCTGACATTGCAAAGACCTTAGAGGAGGGTCTGTGAAACAGCTATATAATCGAAACCATATCTAAGGGTGGATTTTCAATGAACTACCTACAGAAGTTGCTAAAATAGCATGTCTATACCATAAACTGTGGTCTGTTGAAAAGGTACCTGAGCCAGCCATACATGGGTTGGCTTTAAATAGCGATTGCAATCTATCCTAAGGAGTGCTGAGCTTAGCTAGGTTAAGAAATCAGATAATTCAGTTCATTATGAGCTTCTCAGTCTGCTAGGTGGCCAATTCCTGTACCTGAGACACTTCACACAGCTCTAGCTCAGATACCTTAGCAGTCCATGGCAGTATGATATATCATTTGCTTATTTAGCTTCATGTATGTAGGAAGGTGGTTTTTTTTACATTTAAAGTTCAGAAGGTACGTAAGTCTTTGCAGAGAATGGACTGCTACTGGGCGGTTGTCTTCCTTCCAACATTTGCGACATCAAAAGGACAATCTAATGAATTTCCATGTTTCAAAGCTTCTGCACCATTGTAATTAAAAAAAAAAAAAAAAAAAAATTCCCTGTGGGGTTCATTTGAGTTTTATGATAAATTACTGGTCATAAACTCAGAGCTGCTCAAGCTTTCTCCTCATTTTATTTTTGCTAAGAACACTAAAGGAATTTTGCTGTACCAAGTTATTCCAATTTAGAACATAATAGAAGCATAAGCTCTTATCCAGCAGCAGCCATATCTGTCTGCATTAAAATATCTAATGCTATTTGCTCAATCTCCAATTTACATTTATCTACTCAAACACAAGAAAGGTCTGCAGGCTAAAAAAGAGAAAAGCATTCCACGGCTACAACATGCAGAGCACACAGACAGAACAGAGTCCTTTTCCTGTAATGCTCTGCATTTGTCAGCTAATGATTCTGACAAAACCAAATATAACCCAGCCCAGGACCTTAAAAGCTGATTTGAATAAATTTAAAGCAGCTATGGGATGGATGCTTATTATTATTCATAGCTCCATTAGACATTGCTTTGCCTCTCTATGTTCCATATTTAGAAGAACTAAGATTCAAACTAGATTTGTTTTGCCACGAGTTTTAGCCTTATTTATGCTACCCAGAGTTATTGTCTCAAGAGTACTGCAATGATAGTGACATTTCCCCAAAGCCTCACACCACACAGTCCTAGATATCTGTGCCCTTGCAGCAAAGGGGGCTAATGGTATCCTGCTCTGCATTAGCAGTAGTATTGACAGCAGGTCAAGGAAGGTGATCCTTCCTCTCTACTCAGCACTGGTGAGGCCACACCTGGAGTGCTGTGTCCAGTTCTGACCTGGAGTGCTGTGTCCAGTTCTGGGCTCCTCAGTACAAAAGGAACAAGGACATACCGGAGAGAGTCCAACAAAGGACCACTGAGATGATTAAGGGACTGAAACATCTCACACATGAGGAAAGGCTGAAGGAGCTGGGACTGTTCAGCCTGCAGAAGAAAAGTCACAGGGTGATCTCATCAATGTATATAAATACCTGAAGGGAGGGTGTAAAGAAGACCTAGCCAGGCTCTTCTCAGCAGTGCTCAGTGACTAGACCAGAGGCAACGGGCACAAACTGAAACACAGGAGGCTTCCTCTGAGCATCAGGAGAAGTTGGTCCTCACAGAGACATTGAAAGTAAGTCAACTTTACACCTAAAAAATGTTACAAAGCTCAGTATAAACCCACATATAAGCTTAACACTGTAAGTAAATAACACTTACATGCAGGTGATACAGATTTAGCTCAGATGTATTCCATAATTGATAACACAGATACACAGTATGTTTTTTTCATCAGGTCCACAAAAAACCCCAGGAATTAAACCCAAACTCCAGGACTTGTGTTCAGTGACACAGCTGTAAGAGTATTCTTCATGCAAATTATCTGGCAGAAACCTCTAGAAGCAGTTACATCTGATTTTGGACTTCCCTTAATCTCTATTACATGTTTTTTCTGCCCTGGTGACACAGTATGGAAAGATCCTCTTATTTTCTTTTTATGAAAGGTCATTGGAAAGATGTTGCTCTGTTGTTCATTACGATTAATTGGGTTAATTTGCATCAGATCAAATTGGTTCCTGATGTCAGCATGATATCATTTTATTAGGGAATTTTGAAACACTGCAATTGGCAAGTCCTTGTTTCCAATGTAAGGGTTAAAGACATATCTTTCCTCTGAGGTATTCAGAATATCTCATTGCAATTCAGTGGGAGGATGACCTCTGGTTTAAGGCTAAAAATCTGTTTTACTGTCTGATTGGGTTTATATAAAGTTCCACATAATTCTAGTTAAACCACAATTTGTAATGCTATGGCAAATTATCATTCAATTAGACTTTACTCTCACTGAAATACCCATACATAGGAGATATTGGAGATTCATGAAGGAGACTGCACAGGGTATGGATCATGTTCTCTTTATAAACACAGATGGACATTTCATTACAAATCAATAGGATATTAAGTGATGTCTGAAACAATTATTTCAATACAGTTAATTCCCAAAAGCCCTAGCTAGAAGTAAATGCTTGTCACTGAGCCAGGTTGTGTCACCTTTATGAACACCAGCACTGCCTTGCTTCCTGAATTAGGACAGAGTAAGTTTTTTCATAGTTACCCAAGTAGGCCTACTTAATGCAACGAAAGTATTAGGCTAAATCTTAAGTATACTTTAAAGGCCCTGGGTCATGATCCCTTGGGATTACCACACAAGTCAGGTCTCTGCTTCACAGAGATCACCTTTGACTTCAATGTTTATACAGTTAATGCTAAAAGCATGGCAATGGCTTGTTCTTTTCTTAGAAAATTCATGAGTAAAATATAAATATAAGTTGACATCAACAACTCGTTTAATGTCAGGGCAATTAACCTCAATCATTTCTAATTCGGTTCAGTCATTTTGGGGGGATATTAAGTCTACTCTTCTATGGAAGCTACCAGTTCAGCTTTATTTTTTTGATTTATTTTGTTCTGATGTGTATGTGAACAGTCCTTGGAGACATTTTTAGCTTTATCATTTTAGAAATAAGTATGTGCTTATTAATATTAAATTTTTGAAAGGGCTTGTCAGCTGTAGCTGAACTAGGTACATTACAGGATACAATAAAATGTCTTTACTTGTGTTAAATTCCAGCTTTTAGGCCCATCATTAGAAGATGTTATCTGCTTAAAGCTAGCTTCCTTTATCAATGAAAGGTTAATAATGTGAGTTGGCTTCGAATTGTATGAAAAGCAGCAAAGAGGGTTTAGTTAGGACTTCTTATCTGTCTGACATGTTATTGACTTCAGCTGATATTCTCTGTGGGATTCATATAACAAGCTTTTCCATGTTGAATATTAGGTCACGTTGTAAATTTTTTGCTTACCTTCCTTAAAGACATGGCATTCCATTCTTCTAGCTGCAATTATTGCTTTCTAAGGAAAGTAAATACTGTTTTACTGTTGCAAAGGATTTTATCTTAAAAAATAATTCCTGAAATGTCCAACTCGGAGAGTTTTAACTATAGTGTAATGGAAGTTATGGTACTAGGAGTTAGTAAGAAGGATAAAGATGGTGTTCTATTTACCAAATCTGGAAAATATGTCACCAGAAACCTTGAGAAAAAACACACAAAGTTGTTCTATGTCTGAAGCATATTAATACTAGTTATTTACTTCTGTCTTACAATGCTGTATATTTATTAAATTACTTTAGAGCTGTGGATGGAAGAAATTCCAAATATGAATATTATAACAATCAGGAAACTATGTTTGGTATCAGTGGAACTTTTCCACTACCTATGAGGAACCCAGGTCTGTGTGCAAAAGTTTAGTACACTTTTAGTCTCATTATTAGTCCATATATTTTCAGTAGGAAGGTACCATTTAGGTGAGTTTGTCCTACCTCCTGCATATTGCAGTATAAAGACCTTCACCTACGCATTTTAACTACTGTTTAAGAAACAACACAGCTGAGAATGCCTTTGAACTTTGTTACAGGTATGTAGGCATCAATAAAGTGAAATTCTACCCACTAACTCAAAAAAGCTGTCTATAGCACTTAAACCGAAGAAGTCATCCATCTTCACCTCTGAGAGTTTTAATAGATCTGTGTTTATCCTTTGTGATCAAAATCACAAAAAAAAATCATTCTGACAGTTAGCTCTTGAAACCTGGTGATGACCATATATGTGAGCCTACAGATGTCCAGCCCTAAATAGTACCTGCTGATACCCAATGTGGCTTTACACTTAACTTCATCAGAGTTTGTTCAGGTCTGTCAGGACCATATACATTCCATGTGTAATTTAGATTATCACTAATTCAGTAGTTTCAGAGAGAATACCTAATTAATGAGAAATAGTCAGCATTCATGTTGTACTTAGAATATTAATCATCTGAATTTAGAGCAATATTAAATAAATAATAAAAAAACCCAAAACGTTTCTCTCACACGTATGTACTTTTGCAGGTTATCTAGTAAAGTAACTAACTGTAACTAAAGTTTTCCTAACTGTAAGAAATTATTGTCCTTTTATTACAATGCAAAAGAACATTTTCAAAGCTTGCTATACAGCATGGTCCCGTTGTAGATGGTGTTCATTTTTGCAAATTTCTTGAGACAGTCTCTTTATTCAACTCAGTTACCAACAAAGGTTTCAGTTCTCCATCACCTTAGCTGAAATCAGCACCTGATAAGTCACCTTCTCTCCTTACTCATCTTTCTATAGCTTTCAGTCCCTATATATACAGGCAATATTTAAACTCCTTCCCTAATGCAATCATATTTTTATCATACATAGATCAAAGTATATTAATTTGTTTCCATCATTTCGACTGCAGACTTTTTAGTGAAAAGAACCAGACTGCTGTTGGCGTAAGTGTAAGGTGAAAAATTGATGAGCATGGCAAGGAACTCAAGGAAATCTAATTTTTCATTAACATTCATAACGCAGCATCACTACCAATATGCCCCAGTCTAAGGGACTAAAACTGAAATTATTGTTAGCACTGCTTATTTCCTGTCCTGGAGGCTCAGAATAGGATCAGACTCCTTTTACACCAATGCTTATATATAGGGGGGGGATTGCCCCTATGTTAATGAACTCTTATTTTACCAGTTATATCTGAAGCATATTACAGACAATCTAAAAATCTTGTTGAGTTTTTTTACTAGCCATGGGTGAGAAAAATGTTTTGTATTTATTCTATGCTGTAGTCATGATTCATCAGTTAGTATTAAAGTGAAAAATCTCTTTATGAGATGTAGAAATACATACCAGACAGACTGGATGAGAGGAATGATTCATTGATACGTCTAATGGAAGGAATTGGATGGTAAAAAAGAAAAAAAGTGATTTATTAAATGTTAAAGAATTGTGTTCAAAACAAGACAAAAAATCTTAGTGAAAAGTGCCCTATGGGATTCAGATGGTGTAACAGTTCTCTTACTCTACTAAAAGCATAGTTTGATGACAGGGGCCTTGAAAGTATGGGTGCAGGATGAAACCAGATGCCCCAGGCCTGTTAGCTGCCTAATAATCAAGAACTGGTCATTCAAACAATAAGATGTGACGTGGAGAGCTGTGTAAAACTGGTTTAAGCAAAACAAAATAAACTCATAAGAAGGAAACACCCACAAGTTTGTTCAACGCTCGATCCACATTGTGGGGGTTGGAGGTCCATGGCTGAGGACCTGTCCAGAGATTCAAACATGAGATAAAAGGTACTGTATGGCTGCCTCTGCCTGGACTCATCAAGGAGCTTTGGCTTGGCCAGCCAGTTATCCTGGGCTGTTGAACACCACGACTGCGTGTGTGCCTGCACGTGTGCCTGCAAGCACGCTTGTCTTATGCACCATTCACACCACAACTCGGTTAGCTGCTCTGGGTAAAAGTAATTTAATGTGAGTTGCACTTGGCTAGTTAAAAACAACCATGCCAGCTAATCTCATTAAACTTCAGTTTTCCAGACTTATTTCTTCTCGAAATACCTCTCAGTCAGCACACACAGTTCCCAGAATGAAGGTGGTTAACCATAAGCAGTGGCACAAATTCTCTAAGTACGACCCAGCCTCCACATTAAGAATACACAAAACAGAATCTTAAAATAGCAAATTCGTAGTAAAGCTAGTCTATAAAAGTGATGATGGAAGAACATGTTTATGTACATCAGTCTAAAATGTTGGGGTGCCCTGTACGTTAGTACTTTTCCTATTGTAGTTACAGTGGAAATAAAACTGTACTGGCTCAAAATTTGTCCACCACACTCTGTATTACTATTCAGAGAAAAGCTCTTTTGCAGAGTTGGCTTTTCCTGTTAAATTTTCTGAACAACTCTTTCTCCTTTGAATTATTATTATTAGAGATTTTTGCTCCTGACAACTATATTTCTTTAATCACAGCTTTCAGAACATCAACTTTTCAAGAAAAAAAAAAAAATAAAAAAAGGTTTCAGTCTGTTTTAAATGTTCACACCTGGATGCACATGTCACACCACAGTATGCTGTTCTGAAGTGTATGACAGTTTCAGCACAAACATATATGTTGTGTTTGTCTTAAAGCTACCCAAATTAGCAGTCACCGATCCATCCTTATACTCTACATTTATATAGGGCAGGGACTCTCTTACACTTAATTATCCACATGCTAGTGTGGGCAAATTTGGCTCCTGCAGATTGATTGTGTTTGGTATGGTACCTGACAATGATGCTTAGGATCTGGGAGAAAGTGGATGGAAAACGTGGAAGTGAATCTGTTGCTGAGATAATCAGTTGTATTAAGTTACTTTGCACTCAGAGGAACACCCACATTTTTGGAAATAATCTTTTCTGCCAAAATCTTTTATTTGTATCCCTCAAGAGACATTGTAAAACAATGTTCTTTGTCAGATTTGAACAGCAGTGATTGACTGTGATATTTGTAGGGTTCATCCACTCTAGATACCTCTCCAGGGAGGAATACTATCTTCCTTTCCCCTAGATAGATTGTTATAAGTTAGAGCTCCTGGGGATTTCTTTGATTTATGTGGAAGGAAGTTTCAGTACAAACATTCTAGAATTAGGAGGATGCAGTGCAAAAAATCACATATTGTCTGTACCTCCTCTTTGAAGTGCTAAATATATTTGTATCTTAAAACAAGATATGGTACTGTACTTTCCAGGTATTACAATATTCCTAGTGAAGTTTAGGATAAATCACCATGATTTTAGCATACACTACATGAATTTGTGTATGTAATGTCATGCCTGGTAAACTTTCTAGTTGTAAACCTCCTACTGGAATTTGTACCCATTTGATTTAAGACTTCTGAAGCACGGCAGTGAAGACATAGGTAACACAAATATTTTCAAAATGAACATTGTCAGGTCATCTGTTCTGAGACCAGTACCAAATATGTCAAGAAGAAGATATAAGGTATTAATTTAGTGGAATAATCACACCTTGGGTGTTGTATCCCACTAATTACTAGCTAGTGTATTCATGCTCAAAACATCAGGCCTCACACCAACTAGATTCCTTTAGCCTTTGCCGTACAAGAATCTTTGTGAACTTCTTAGAAATGTCTTTCAAAATTGTCGCCTGTCCCCTTTTGTTATATTAAAGGTATAGAGGAACATCTAGCTTAATCATATTTTCGTTCCTACTGCTGCTTCATGCTGTTTTTTGATGTGTCCAAAATAAAGTTCTTAAATGTCCAACTTTAATCAAATTTATAGCCTTCCCAGTGCCTTTATGTATGAAAGACATTCCAAAACTCCACCCACTTTTATTGTACCTTTTAAAATTTTAACTCCATTTTAATTAATTGGTGGGAAAGGAAGGGTAAATATTGAGCTATATGCAAAGACATATGAAACTTTGCTCTCTTGGTTTTTTGTATTTCTAAGAGAACAGCATGTGCTGTACTGCATAAGGTACCTGAGCACGTAATAATCTTGAAATTAATTTCATGTATGAAGGAAACTTTTATGTTTTTATGTGAAAGCTTGCAATATTATCTGACTTCTAAATATTGTAAGCTAAAATCAAGGGAAGGTCTGTTACTTTAAAAAGATTTGCCCTTTGAAGTTTTAAAATCCTTTGAACCTGCAGATAGATGTTGAAGGAACCCTCTGAAAGTTGTAATGACAGAGACTGATACAACTGTACTTCCCTGTAACCTTTTGATATGTTGTAAGCTTCATGCAACTTCATGGAGTTATACATGATTTATTTCATGTGGCACAGTATTTTATGAAAAATCAAGATATACATAAACTCAGGTCACCATCAAAAATTAATACATTACAAAATTATTAAAAAAAGAAGTGTGATACATAACAACATTACGTACTATGATATATTATGAGGTGACCTGAAAGTTAGCTAGTTGCACCACTGTTTTAAAGAACAGACCTCAGAAATTAAATCTTCACAGGGTCAAGGCTACGCTTTGTTCCCTTTCTTGTAAAATGAATGGTTTCAGAGGAGACTATTCTCATTCTTACCTTGACAGTCACTATTTCAGTGCTAAAATTCCACAACAATGACAGACGATTTCTAAGAAGTATTACAGAGACAATGTTTCCTCCCACGGTGAGACATCATCATGTTAAACTCTTTAGTGCTACTGTGATTAAGTGAACATAATATCCTGCATAGTCCATGACCTTATCTCTCTTCAGTTTTCTAGTGGCAGAGGAAAGATGTATTTTTAACCATGTGGTTTAAATCTGTTTTCTAAACATTTGTGTTCTCCATTTCACAGTGTCAGGGAGCTAGGTCCCACTTCAGTATGTCACAGCATATCCCTTTAAAGTAGATAAAAGACTTAAACTGCAAAATTCAGACCCAGATCCAGCTTTCAAAACACCTCAGATTTCATTCACAGTTGGAAAAGATCATTAAATGTCTGAGGAAACAAAATACACAGCTGGATTCAGGTTCTGATCCAAACAATTGCTTTCTCTTTTTTTCCCAACTCACCCAAAGTCAATGCACATTTCTGTGCAAATATTTCTCTCCATTACCTTCGCTGTAACAGCGTGCTGGGCTGAAGGTCCTTCCACATTCCAATACATGTAGTCTATTAAAGTTTACTGTGTCTACAAATGTACTCGCTGTCATGTTTATTCTATCATCTAAGTCATTAATGAAAATGTTAAATAACACCACTGGATCTATGACATATTCTCAGTGATCTTATTCTATTTATCAGACCAGTTTGGCAAATGAAAGATTGGAAACAATTGTGAAAATATGTTTTTTCTACCAGTTTTGTACCATCCTTATGGTATTTATACCCTCCTGTTATGTAGACCATGTTTCTCTGTCCCATTTAAGGCAATGTCATTGCATACAATACCATAAATCTCTCTGAAGTTAAAGCTTTTGCAGTCTACTCTTTGACAACCCACTAGACTTATTATCATGTTGCAAGAGGAAATTAAGTTAATTTAATGTGATTTTTTTTTTTTTAAATCCAAGTTGTCTGTTACTTAGCCTCCCATTATTATCGAGGTGCTCAAAGTTTGATTATTTGCTCCATTTGTTTTATCCCAGGGCCAAACTGAAGTAGGCTGGTCTATAAGTCTCTGTCTCTTACTTTTGAAGACAGATTTGTTAGCACATTTTGCAAAAGTCATGTCATCTTTCAACTGTTATCAAACAAGCAAACTTTCTCAGTAAATATGCAAGGAAAAGTCACCCAGAATGTCTACAATTGGTAGCAGCAGCAGCAGCAGCAGCAACAGCAGTAGCAGCAAGCAGCAGTAGTAGTAGTGGTATTGAGTGTAGACCAAATAAGAAATGTGAGTGAAGGTGCCTTCCCCATCCTCTGCCAAATACGCTGAGATCTGTACTAAATTACATTGAGATTTGTTTTGAATGAAAGTAGGAGGAAAGAATATTCTGTGAATAACAAACTTTTATATGCTAATTTGCTGTTCTGAAGTGGGCGTGCTTTGATTATTTTTTTTTTTTTTAATGTATGTTCTTTTCCATTATTCCTTTAAAGAAGTCAAATATTAAAATTTAATATTTTGACAGACACTGCTTCCCTAAGTGTTTTGCAAAATATTTAACTTTACTTTTAAGTTGCCAAGAAATATATAAAACTAAATTTTGACATCACCAAATTCCATTAAAAAGTTTCTTCCTTTTTCTATTTACCTCTACTTTCTTCTTAGCAAATGCAGTTTCAGCTGCTCTTCCAGCCTCACTGTTATTACTAGCAAACTTAAAGAAAGTGAAGTGTTCGAAAGTTGTCATCAGATCTAGACGATAGACACAAGGTAAGAAAAACGGCTAGTACACCTGAGATACTGCAGTTTCTTTGATCTGTCAAAGACTGCACAAAGTAGACTAAAAGCAAGTCAGAGTTGATACAGGAGCTCAAGACCTCTCTCAGGAATTTTACCTTTCTTGTCCTGAACTTGCAATCAATCAGAAACTGCTTTTTCACTTGCAGGAAGGCAAAACTTAATGTTTTGGTTTTTACACAGTTATAGGGACAGTTGATTACAGAAAAGTTTGGCAGGTGCCCAAGAGAAACTGAAGAGGTAATAAAAGCATAGGAAAAGTGAGTGCAAAATTATTGACGCATTGAAGTGGGGTACAGAAGAAAAATAATTATTTTTGGCATGCAAACAGTAAATTAATTTTTACATAAAGAGATGAGAAAGATTCCCCCTGAAATGTAATTGCCTGTATCTAAGTAAATGAAAGGGCTCATGATAGCTAATAGCTGATGACACAACTTTAAATAAAACTAGGACAGCTAGACTTTCAAAGGACCACTAGGCCTGAAGAACTGCATTCATTAACAATAAAAGGACAATGAGGCACAGAAGAAAACTGAAAGGCCAAAAAGACAGAAAGAGAGATTCTTTTTTTATGATTCATTACTTGCTTTGTGTTGCCTTTCAGCCTCTCCTCAGGTCCTGCCTCCTCCCTACTTCAGTCTTTCCTATCTCAAAATGCCCTCTATAACGGCATAGCAAAAGAAAGGATGTAATCCAGATGCAGTTTTTATAGGAAACACTCTGGTGTGATTGGGCTAAAGTAATAATGGATATTAGATCACTTGCTGGCTGTTTGAGCTCTGTTTGCAATTAAAAGCCTCACTGTGCCAGCGCAGAGGCAGATAATGCTAAAACCCAGATTACCTTGCTTTGCTATATGTACTCTGACGGGAGGATAACTGGTAGGTGAGGACGGGGCTCTGCTGCACTCTTCACACATGGTTAACAGAAAAAAAACAAAAGTCCAGAGCCCTTCAGCCCACTGAAATTCTGAATTTCCTTTATCCTCCTCCTTCCTTGTTCTTTTGCTGACTGGGGGGATCTCAGCCACACAGGCACCCTGAAGAGTAGGATCTTCATGACATGAAATGAAGGGCTTGAAGATGTGTCCAGAGGAAGAACATTTTCTGAGTGTGGGACAGCAGATTCTGAATAAACAAAAGGGCACAGCCTATGTTAATTGAGGTATGTCAGTTACTCAGTGATGAGTGGGAATGGGATAAATCCTAGCCCAACAACATTAAAAGGAAGAGTGGAACAGTTTTTATTTTATTAAATAACCCAAGAGACAAATCAAATCAGTAAACACTTGAAAAGATTAGTTTGAGAGTTTACTTTTAATTCCAGTAACCAATATAAAGCTGAAAGTTTAAGAGTTGCTTATGCTTCCTTAAAATATTTTTCCATGGGCCTTTTGTATGGTAGGACTTTAATTTCAGAAGAAGCTGAGATGCTAATCATCCTTAGCTCTGAAGGAATAATTGTGCAGTTATCATAAAATTTTTGTAGTCTTTGGGGAAAAAGTAGTTTAGCAGCTACTTTATAAACATTGCTTTCTCCCTTCTGATTTACGTGACACCTGAATAAAAGAAGAGACAAAAGTCACTGGAAATACAATGTGATACAATGGATAGGTCTTTGGTCGTAGAGTCCCAGTTCTGAGTCATCTCTTGTTTTGCCACTAATCTGCTCCTGAAAGTCATTTCACCTCTCCTGTCTATTCAGATTGCCCACCTTTCCAGACAGGGACTGTCTTTCACCATATATTTGTGCAGTGTCTAGCACAATAGGTCTCCGGGTGCTATTGTAATCCTAATAATGAATTATTAACTTGTTCCACTATTATAATATGTTCAGCAAAGTATGTTTTACATTTTCAACCAAAGCTATGGATGAGATGGGTGTGGCTGTTAGTTAAAATCCTCTAAAATGTCCTGTGACTGGATATCATGCATTTTAAAAGAGCCAATTTGCATATGTGTTTCTTTCCATCCTCAGTTTCAGGTTTTCTTGTCTTCTATCTCTGTACGAATGTCATTAACACAGAGATGCAGAAGAGAGTTAACAGTGGGGGGGACAGTGGGTTTTTTTGTTCTTATGCACGACTTCTATTAGCAGTAATAGGTGTTATGTGTGTGAATTGAGAGAGCAGACATAACTTTATTTGAAGGAAATTGCATGTAAAGTTACTTATGGCATGAAAGCAAAGAGCTAGAGTATGTTTTATTATGGATTATATCTCTGATTGATGTCATACAATATAGCTAGATATTTAAAGAAAATTTCATTTTGTACTAACCCAGGTGACTTATTACACCGCCTGTAAGACTGCAGAGCTAACATATTGAGTGGGAAAATTTGAACTTGAATATTTTCTCCCACTGTGAGAATGCTTTATTTTAGTTCTACTAATAAAGAGAAGCTTTGAAGCCCTGTTTTTAATACTATTCTCTCAACAAATGCAGAAAGCAATGAAACACAGGTGAAAAAAGTATCTTTGTCTGTCACCACCACGAATACTGTTGGGTTTTTAAGGAATACAGGGTTTTTTTTTCCTGGACAGTGAGTAAAATTACAAGTCCACTTTCTTCCAACTTGCATGTTATGTGACAATTGCTTAAACCAAATGAGAAACTCTTTTTTAGCTCAGGACACTGAGCTCAAGTGGAAGTTGTCAGGTTTAATAAAGCAGAATGGTCCTAGGGAAGAAATTTTCTGTTTCTATTTCCAGTGGTGCATCTGTTTGGAGCACATACTTTCCCCAGCAAATGCCAGTTTGACTACAACACTTGCAATGAACTTTAATTGTGTGCTTTAGTAGAAAGTCTTAATTTTGATCTGACTCCCTTCAGGTAGCAATGAGTCGACTCACATAATCACACCTCCCTGTAGCAGTAAAAATAACCACCTTGATTTTCCCTCCTTCTTTACTTTTTAGAAAATGGTTGTATTATTATGAGTTCACTCTCACAGTTAGCAGGGATCTATAAGCTTTGGAACCTAAGATGGTCCTGCAATAACAGCTATTTCTAAACCATTACAGTAATTAATCACAGAAGGAGCTACTGGAAAAAAAATCCTATAATTTTGAACATATAATTGAATTTTTATTGCCTTTAAACTGAAGTGTTTAGACCTTGAGAAAATCATCTCAGCAGGAAAAAAAAAGCCTTCCTCTTTGCCTCTCCTTCCTTCTGTGCTTTATACAAAGCTTGGCAGAGCTCACAAGCTAAGTGGGAGCTGATTTAATAGCTCTTTATTTCAGTCTATCTCCTAAAGAAGAAGAAAAGGTCACTTAAAAATGCTTCTCTTAACAAAAAGTACTGATCCACTGGAGGTGAGTTGGGGTACAAAGTGAAGACTTTCACATGCAAAGCTAGTGCTGGCACCTTGCAGAGGAAGAAATCCATGTGCTCAGAGGAGGCAAGTGTTCTTGGGTTGCCAGTTATGCTCACTGGCATTAACAGAGGTCTAAGGGGAAAGTGCAGATAAGTGACAGCAGGCAAAGTTTACCCAAGCAAAAAAAAAATGAGATAAGAAAAGCTCTTCAGGTTTGTTGAAACATTGTATTTGATGAATAAGAACTTCAGTGTATTTTTAAAACTTTTTTTTTTTTTTTCCAGGGCTTGTAATAAAAAATA
>VXBH01000654.1:0-22501 GCA_013400035.1 Rynchops niger
TAAAATCTGGAGAACTGTACTGTGATTTTCCAACTTCCTAATGGTGTGCAAGAACAGGATAGAGGATTAAGGCAAGTACTGTATTTCCTGAAAAAAAGCTATAGTGTTTCTGAATTAAAATATCGAAATTTAAAACTGTTGAGGATTAGCTGTCACTCAGTCACTATACATCATTGTCTTATCTAGTGGCAAAACAGATTGGGATGTCAGAATGATGTAGATTTTTTTTCTCTCACTCTCTACCAACCAGGATTATACAATAATAAAGTCGTGTGAGAACACTTTTAAAAATCAAAATAGCATGCAGGTCTGTGCGTCTGCTGTAATAAAGCTGAGCCTCGTGAAGAAGCCCCTTTGGAGTTAGGCTTGTTCACAGCCAAAGACAGTTTCAGGCTCTCCAATAATAATGTTTCTGTGTAGTCTGAAGCCTGAGATATCTTAGGAGATAGTTTAGGTAAATAAGGCAAATACATGACTAACTGAAAGATAAGATTGCATCAATGTGATACAGCTGTTTCCATCCATGATGGGTGCCTTTCGATATTCAGTTGATTGTATTGGTCTGGATGACAGAATATAAACTCAGGTTATGTAGTAATAGTGTGAAGGATGTGTTCCATGTTAATGCAGTTATCTCCGAACTAAGATGCAGAGTAACAGAAAACCTTTGACTTTCTCATAGAACCTGATATCCTCATATATATTTTCAGGAAATTTTGTGATATGAGACAGTAATGGGCCCTTTACTTAGCCCAAGCACTGTAAAAGGCCCTGAGCAATAACCACTGTAATTTATACTATTTTCTTTTGCCCCTTGAACTCTTGTGTCAAGCTATAAAGGACCGGATAGGGACCGTAGATGTGCTTTGCAGGTGAAGAATGCTGAACTGGCAGGTGCTAAGGGAGTTATTCTGTACTCTGACCCTGCTGACTACTGCGCCCCAGGAGCAGATCCCTATCCAAACGGCTGGAACCTTCCAGGCGGAGGAGCCCAGCGTGGGAATGTGTTAAACCTGAACGGAGCTGGGGACCCTCTAACACCAGGTTATCCTGCGAAAGGTGTGTGACACTGAAGAAGTCATACCCTGAGGGTCTAGTTTCAGGACGGGAGGGGAAGGTAATGGGGATGTTCTTTGCCTTGGAAAAAAAACACATTTTTTCTTGGTCTTCCTGTTGCTCAGAAGAGGCAGATTGGGCTTCGCATCAGTAGGCCACCTCTGCAAAAGGTGCACCAGAGAAAGTGAGGGTATGTTAAGGGAGTTGCACAGTGCAGTGCTGGTCTGCTTAACTTCACAGACATACCCAAGTTAGCCCAGAGATCATGACACAAGTATTGGACAGCTGAAGCCCTAGTCTTTTCTTCCTGTTTCTCATCAGTAAGTCAACCTGCCTACACAGCCCACAGGTTGCTTTGCTTTTGTAGTTGCCTGTTCTGCAGGATTTGGGCTGCTTTCCCTCCACAAGAGCCCCCGCTGGCAATGCTGAGATCTTTCATACTGGGACTCGTCACCTGGCTGCAGCTGAGGGTCCTGAGAAGATGACTATTTCCCACTGGTTCATCACCTTCACCTAATGCTCTAAAGGCATGACTGAAGACACTATTGGAGAACATTTTTAGTTTCTCTGAAAACATGTTGATAAAGCATAAAGAAGGAAATCACTGAAGAAATGTCAGCCTGACTTTGAGGAAAGTGAAATGACTATCCCTGACTCCAGTGTTAGGACTGTGCTATGAATTGTACAGATTCCTTCTGAGAGTTGTAAATATGAAAGTAACTGTCTTTTGCTTTCAGAATACACCTATCGATTAGACAAAGACAGTGCTGTAGGTCTCCCAAAAATTCCAGTTCATCCCATTGGCTATCATGATGCTGAGTCATTGCTGCGGTAAGTGTATTGGAGACATGAAGAATTTTAAGCAGACTATTTTTTGAAAGTTATGAGAGTATTTGAAAAGACAGGGAAAAGACTTGCACTGTGCTTCTGTTGTAGCTGTTGAAATAGTGTATGTTTCTCATTAGGTCCTCCATAGAAGGTAAACATGTTCTCTATTACTACATATCAGGTATCGTTTGTGATGATGTCATATCAGGATCATTTGCAATATGTCATGATCAGTCAAGTATACTGAAGTTATAAAGTGCCTCTCAGTTTGAATAAAGGCATAAGTTTTTGCGGATGGCATGATACCCGTCTTGTGAAAAAGACCACAAATTAAGTCATTCATTTGTCCAGGGAAGTGCTTGCCATGTGCGTTTGATAGGACGGTATCTACACTGTCCTCCGTTAGATGAAGGCGTGTGCCTTCTCTCATCAGGTGTATTGTGTTGCAGAAATACGAAGCGATGCTAGCAAACTAATATAGGGGCACTGAGGAAACTCTGGCGTGTTATAGGGGATTTAGTAGACATCTGGGTGTAGCTGAGTGTGCTTACAAAACATGCAAGTGACATGACGACAGACTGCCAGCTTGCCAGCGGGCAGCATTAGAATTCATAATTATCTCAACAAACCAAAGAAGTTCTCTGAAAAAAATAAGATTTGATTGATTTGGCAAGTGTATCATTCCCCTAAAAATGTAGCAATAATCATCTTTATCAACTGCAGAGGTACAGAGCAGGAAACGCCTGGGCTGGCAACAGCACCGCGGGCAAGTGTTTAGGGCAATAAGTGAATTTAATCTTGCACGTGTATTTGTGTAGGAATTTTACATCTAAATCACATGAGCAATCATTCTGCTCTGTTTGATGCCTCCATTTGAATACTGAGTAAAAAAAAAAAATTAATTCTATCTTGTCTCTCTATGCAGGTTTCCTCTGAAGTATTAAAGCCAGATATTTTTATATGAGGAAGAATTTTACTATATTTGGTGTCTTTGCATACCTGATGTTCATTAGCACTGTTCTAGTGGTTTTCCTATTTCCTCCCAAACTTTTACGGACTAATATATCTCCAAACTGTCTTTTCTTTCAAGCTTTATGGTCATCTCTGTTATGAGGATAACTGTTCATAATGATAAAGGTATAAGTTAAAAAACTCTTTTTTCCACTGCCAACTGGTAGTGGTAGAGCAGAGTAATATATATAAATATGAGGTAGCTAGATATTTCTCTTCAATAAGTTGTAAATAATTCTAGCAATTGGTTTTAATATTTAGAAGTTAAATCTAAATCCTCTAAAAATACTGTCTTTTTTTTTAACTTTTGTCTTAATCATAACTTCTGGTTACTCCAGAAGAAAATAAACCAAGGACTTAAAGACTTGCTGAAGTGTTCTGTGGAGTAAAGCTTGACTAAAGTATGCATTTGCAGTATAGGACATGCTTTTATTTACAATAAATATATTTTGCCCAATAAGAACAATAACATCCAACATACTTTTTAATATTTTTGTTTCTCACAAGTTCATGTCAAAAATATATATCCTTTAGAATAGGTGAATAAGTATGGGTGATTGCACTGAATTACTGCATTTCCAGTTTCGTTAACTGAGAAAAAAGCATCTCACCTTTGACAATGGAACAAGAAAAGGTGGCTTGGACTGGTCACATTTCTGCAATTTTAAACACCTTTGAAACACATCAGCTCTGTCTATGCTGACAGACCGAGCAGTATCCAGGGACAGAAACCGCCTATGTTGTTAAACTGTTAGAATGGCCCAAGGTACTCTCTGCCAATTCAAAAGCAAATCCAGTTCAACGTAGCAGGAGATTCCAGGGACCGTTGGCAAGAGGCAGGTTGTATGCAAAACCTTTGGAGGCTAACAGGATAGCTGTAGGCCACTCCAAGCTGATCTCAATGCCCAGGACTATTCCTCTGTGTTAATTTATTAGTATTAATGTAGCTAAAAAGACAGATTATTCTCCTGTGGAAACTTGTAGTATAAATTGTATAAGACAAAGACTGCGACTGGTGTGCATGGGACCTAACAAAGCGTGATTCCTGGTTCCTCATTTGTGTTTGGTGCTATTGTAAGATGTGTGTAACTAATAATGATAATTTGTTTTTTCGTAATAGTAATATGGGAGGACATGCACCACCGCATAGTAGCTGGAAAGGGAATTTGAATGTATCTTACAGTGTGGGTCCTGGCTTCACAACAGATTATTCTACAAGGTCAGTTTTGTTTCATAAGGAAAGCATGCTTGGGATCAGAGAAAAACAGGCAGAGCAATAGAACTTGACCAAAGGTAGAGTAGTTGGAGTTAGTTGCATCATTCCATTGATTATGACCATTTCCTGGGCTGAAATGCACTCACGGCAAAGCTTCAGTAGATGTACATCTTGATTGTAGGGATATGACTGAGCTGCTTTAGTTTCCAGATATCTTTAACCAGTGCCATTTGAAAATCATCTAACCTTTGACAAACTATTTGATGAAACCGATTATCTTTTTGAAAACTGAATTTGTTGTCTTTTTAAAATTCATGTAGGTCCAGCTTCCGGTCTTACCTATTGCCTTATATAAAACAGTATTAACCTACGAGTCAAGTTTTCAAAAAAAAAAAGCTTTAACTACAATGTCATTTTTATTGCTTCAGATTGTTTTTAAACTGATTTAGTAATTACAGTTTAGGACTAAAGTCCAGGTGTTTCAATATTGGCTGAGCTATTGTACTGAGTTCATATGAACCATTTGACCTCCCTATGGCTTAGTCATGCCACATGAAAAATTCTTTCTGAAAAATATACAGACAACCCTTGAGGATGAGTTGTTGCACCTCCAGCTCCGTTGTAGATAAACAAACAAATTCTCTTGATGCAACTCAGGTTGTCTGATTTTCTGCTGCCTGAGCTGCCACGTCAATATTGACTGTGCTGGGGTCAGTTCTAATTTGCACCAACCTTTAGATGATTAGAACTGTTTATCTTTCTAACATTAGATGGTCTCCATTTTTCTTTCACTTCTCCAAATTTAAAAACTATCTGCTAGCAAAAAATCTTTGAATTTGGAGTTCTGAGCCTGTTACCCGTATAAATCCTATTGACATCAATAACGATACATAGCTTTCAAGGCCTAAATGCTGTTCTCAATTGCACAAGCATAAATCCAGAAAAAACGACACTGAAATCTTTTCAGATTTACTTTGGTTTAATGGAGGGTAAATTTGGCCAAAATGCTTTCCTTACAATTTATATTGTACACTTTTGAAAGGCGTCAAGATGTTTTCTTATCTAATGTGGTGGATTTTCTCTTTGGATTTTCTTCCCAATGCACTAGAAAGGTGAAAATGCACATTCATAGCAACAACGAAGTAAGGAGGATTTACAATGTCATTGGTACCATCAGAGGCACAGTGGAACCAGGTAAAGTAATTTGTCTGCAGTGTGATGTGAGCGTCCAGTGACCTCTACACGCGCTTCATGGTTACAAGGGGGAAATGGAGAAAAGAGTTTTCTCTGAAATATTGCACTACATGATCATTGGAGTTGAAATATTTATTGCACCAGCTTTCATATGGTTCAGGGTATGTCAGCAGTTTCACTGTAAATGCTGATTTTCAATGGGGAGTCATAACCAAGACGGAAATATTTGTCTTCAGGCAAGTGACTTTGCAATTGAAAGAATATTCTTAAGTGGATATTCTTCCCTGTTAACATGGGAATGGATTTTGCATTCTGTCTGAAGACATCACATCCACCACTGCTGACTTTTTGTCTGTTTTACAGTCACTTGTAACCAGTGTGATTTTACAATCTAAAAGCCCAGACATACAGACATCCTTAGGATGATGATAACATCATTTAACTTGTAACTGCAGCACTTCCCTGTTGCCTGAAACACAACTTTAACCATATTATGGTAGCACAGAGATCTAGTCTGACTTTCACCTTATTAATCACATCTCTATCGTGATTTGGACAACTCTTTTTAAGATTGACGATATATATATTCAGAGAAATACTGTATTCAGCACACCTTAATGTTACGAGTTGGCATGCTGTACAAATATAATTAGTGGATCAGCTTTACCATGAAGCACACTATTGTAAAATATGGAAAGATGCTTCTATCTTTAGAGGACAGCTGCAGTATAACAGAAGTAACATGGAATTTAAGAGGCTTTAAGTTTTATGAGATCAAGTTATTGTGTTTGACAAATTCTTTAGCACTGCCTGAAAACACAGAAGAATGTTTTTGGAGATTTAAGATGTCTTTTGCCTATCATGTATATTATAAACTGTTAAGCTTTGTTGCCTGATACCTACATGGAAAATTAGAAATTACTTCCAATTAACATTTCTATGGCAGGAAAAATTTTTTCTAAGTAAACCTCTATAATTAATTTCCCTAGACAGATACGTCATCCTGGGAGGCCACCACGACTCATGGGTATTTGGTGGCATTGATCCTCAGAGTGGGGTGGCTGTGGTTCACGAGATTGTGAGGAGCTTTGGAAAACTGAAAAGGAAAGGTAATGTAATGAAAGAATAAAGCACACCAAAATCACTGCTCTCAGCAGTGCCCATTGATTTCTCTGGGATTTAAGCATATGCTTAAAATAAAACACCTGTATCTCTGATCTCTTGAATAAGCATCTGCTCTGCAGTTGTTAATTAGCTCCAGTTACAACCTTTGTATCTGTGAGGTACTTCTACTCAAGAGAAAGTACACCTAAAGGAAAACAAAACACAAAATTGGGGATACTGAAACAAATACGACATTTGAGTACAATTGATTACTGTGTATTTGAGGCTGGTCAGACTGGATGTTTCAGTGTCCCTATAAAAGCAATACAGTGGTGGACTCATGAAGGCTTCATCAAGGCAACATCGAGAACCCTCTCAGCACTTGACTGCAGTTTGGAGACAGACCCAAGAATATATAGAGCATGTCTGTGGAATGCAGAGAACGAGCTGTGCAAACATAGTAGGAGGTAACGGTTAAAAATACCTCACGCCTAGTTACATTAGAATAAGAACAAATGCCAACTGTACCAAGTTTCTGCTGCTGTCAGTGCAAATCCTGTTTCCCTGTCTCACATCCCATGCAAAGAAGCTCTGACAGCTCACGTACTATGCTCAAGGAGCTTTCTTTGCCTAACCATTACACTTAAAACCTATTAACGTTTAGTTTTCTTTCCATTCCCTCCCACTTATTGAGTATTAGGGGAAACTGCCCTTGGAATGCAAGGGAGCAAAAGATGAAAAGATTCCAGTAGCCTCAAAGAAAACTTTGGGCGGTTACAGAGGCAGGGCAATAGAATCTGTTTTATTTGGCCTCAGTTTAAATGGAATGCAGATTTCACTTCAAGTGAAAGATCTTTCTTTTGAAGGTGATCTATCAAAGTTATGGGAATACCTTAAATTTTGAAAGCCGGCATTTGGGAGACAGGTCAAAGAAGTTCAGTAATAGACATGAAAAGATGTCAAACACTTTTCTGTCAAAGTAGACACTGGTATATAATGTCCACTAAATTGAACAGAGCAAAAACAGTAGAAAAGCTTTCCTTCAACAATTATTTTTCTTTGTTCAGAGTTTTAAATTTTAGAAAATTTTCTTGCCGTTAAAGCTGAGAAATTAAAAAGAATACATTGTTTGGCACAATATTGAAGCAGAAGTGAGATTGCTATGAAATTAGCAAACCATTATTAGATTAGATTAGTGAAAAAGTTGGTGTTAAAGTTCCTTAAACGCACCTCTTTCCCCACAGATGGGGATAAAAGATGAACTCCCCAAAAATGACATTTGTTTTCATGTGAGTTACCATGTAACAAGCAGTCTTTATTTCTGTAATACAGTTTTCATGGTCTTTTGTTGCAGGATGGAGGCCAAGGAGAACAGTGATATTTGCAAGCTGGGATGCAGAGGAATTTGGCTTGTTAGGATCGACAGAGTGGGCTGAGGTAAACCAATAGTGTTCAAAGAGAAACTTTCACAGTGGCAGATCTTTGAGAAGTCTGTACCAGCAAGCAGCACTTCTTCTCTCCCTCCCTCTCTCTTCCTTACACACACTCACTCACACTCGCTCATAAGTTTCCTTTTGAACTACCAAGAATATATGGCTCCTTGCAGTACATGATGTCTTTCCCTGAAACAGCTGTTACTTCTGTGGATGGGAAAATAGTTACTAGGAAAAAAAAACCAAAACGTTCAAACAGCATTTTCTTCCTCTTCTCATAGGAAAATGCCAAAGTATTGCAAGCACGAGGAGTGGCTTATATCAATGCAGATTCCTCTATCGAAGGTACGTAGCTTTGACTGGTTTTTGACTGGAGTAGTGATGGTATATATAGGTGACTGGGAGGCACTTTGGCTTGGAGATCCATAAAAGCTTCAGTGTGATAGTGTTGTTGCATTAGTTTGGGAGTATATATGGGGGGAAACCGTGACCCAGAACCATAAAGTATCCTTCACATATTCCTGGTGCTTCAGGGGAGAAGCCCATTACAGTAGCTACACTATTTGGGAAGTCATGGGCAGGGACAAGAACTGTTGTATCCCTGTCAGCATTTCTGTAGAACTCTTTAGAGTCAGGTTCTCCTCTTATAACATGCGCAATAAACATAGGGACATGAGAAAAGCTCTTAAGGTTGCTTCAAAAGCTGGGCTGTAATTCATCTTCACCAATACTCAAGATCCCAGGAGAACTCTTCTACGGGGAGAATCAGCTTGTTCCTTGTAGAGAGTGTAGTTCTCTAGTCACTTTCTTATTAACAAATAATGGCATGAGTAGAACTTGCTTCTGCAAAGAAATAGTTTTTCCTTTTTTTCAGGGAACTACACACTGCGAGTGCATTGCACACCACTGATGTACAGACTGGTGTACAGTCTTACTAAAGAGGTAATATCACTTGAAATTTCTAGCCAGCATGTTCAGTGCTCACTTACTGGATGGGGCTCTGTGTATAAAATACAGCGTCAGATGTTTCTTTCTTTTCTGACTGCCGTGCCCCTTGTGAGTCAATAGCTAAGTAACTGGAGCTTTTTCCCAGGGGCGGCAAAGGGATTTCAAGTTTACACCTTTAAATTATTAGTTATTCAGGATTAGGGCATTTTTCCACTCCTCCTATCAGAGTATTCTTCCTAAGAACAAAAGTATAAAAAAGTGCCGTGAGCCAGATGACAGAAACAAGCGCAAACCTGGCTGCCCAGTCCAACTACTGCGGTGCCCATGGTAGTGAGAGATTCTGACTCCCTTTAGGCAGGGGAAGAAATAAGGCTTGTACAGTGTTGTTTTTAGCATAATGTGACAGGTTTGATCAATGTGCCTTACTGGCTCTGAACACAATGCTCTCACACATATTTTTGTGGCACACAAAATTAAAAGGTAGGGACCTTTCTCTGGGAATAGCCTCACTGGCTTAGATGTAAGATGTTCCTTGCTTCAAGAGTGAGTCTTAGAGGCTGGCACTAAAAGGCTCTTTAGTTCTGGTTGGGTTTTTTTTCTGTTCATGTGTATTAAAGCATGAACATTTAATGAGTTTTCTCTGTTAGTGTTTTATATACTTATATATAATGTATGTTCAGCTACTGTATATATTCTATGAATCTACTATATCTGTCTTCATCTGCTTGTATATATTCAGTCCTCTGTCTTTTCCAAGGTTGTTCATTTTTTCTCTTGGAAGCTGCCATTGTACTGGTACAAAAGTAAAGGAAGTGTAGTAATTCAGTATAATAATTTGCTGGCAACTGAAAGGCAACAAATAAAATTTAACTCTGTTAAAATTAGGTGTTCAGATAAAGATATTTCTGCCCTGAACTGCAGAAGAGCAGATCACCTGCAGTTCCCGTGGTAACCTGTGCTAAGTGCAGGTATTCAGAACAGGCAGAAAATCAGGTCAGCAAAGTCTTAGTTTGGGCACCAAATGTTGGCCTAAATACCAGTATACATGGTTTCGTAACCCATCCTGGAGCTGGGAAGCAGCAACAAAGGCTGAAGAATGCGTGTAATCACAGCTTGTTGGTGGCTGACATCTGAAGAGAATGCTGATCAGGAAGGAGGTCCTGTGTGATCCCATCCAAAGTGAATCTGTGGCAAAAAGTGTTAACGCTGTTCTATGAACAGGTAGCTTCATGACCAAAACCCCAAATATATTAGTTGGATTTTTTAATTTCTATTGCGGATTCTTAGATAGTAGATCTAGATATTAACAATAGAATAGATATTAATAATCTTTAATAGATTAAAGACAATAAAACCTCAGCAGACGACCAATAAAAATACCCACATTCTTAAACCTGCTCAGTAATCTGGAAAGTCGTTAGGGTGATAGGAATGAACTTTAGGATGGTTATGATTTGTGTACCTCTGTAGCAGCTATGATGACATTAACACCAAGCACTGTACACTTTACCCTTCTAAGGTTACTGCTGCACCCATGAAAATAATTTTTGTGAACTGAAATGGTAGAAACAATTTTGAATCAAACCAAGACAAAATGGTTTGGTATTTCCTGGCAAAGTGAAACAAAAAGTTCTGGTTTTGTGAGGTTTTTTTAATGGTGGATATTTAAATTAAATGGCCGAAAATCTCATGAAGAAATATCAGAATGTAAATATTGACTTGAAATGTTTTGATTTTTCCTGTGTTTTCTTCCATTGAAAATTACCTATATTTAGCCAATAAACTGTTCCTCTGAAAAATGCTATGTATTTGAAATGTTACGGTGGAAATGCAGGAAGGTTAAGGGACTTAAGACTGTGACTTATTAATTGCCCTAAGCCGTAGACTTTACCTGATTATTGGTAACACTTAAAATTGTACCCTTTGTCTTTTTTTACAATAAACTTTTTCTAGATACCAAGTCCTGATGAGGGGTTTGAGGGAAAATCTCTTTCTGAGAGCTGGTATAAAAAAAATCCATCGAGAGAGTACAAAGACGTCCCCAGGTCAGTGACGAAAGAAAATAAACTATATGCCAAAAGTTACTCTAACTTGTAGAGTGTGGGTTTTAAAGAAACATCACTTGAAAAACTGAGCTCTTAAAAGAAATGGTGTGATCCTCAGCTAGTAAAAATTTCAGAGTTTTATTGATTGCAGCTGATACACTATTGTACTACAGTTTTGTGAACCTGCCTTTGTAGCCTGAACAGGAAGCTTTATATATGAAAAGTAAAGTGTTTATGTAGTTTATAGAGATTTAGACAAATAAAGGTTGTATGCACGACTCAGCGGCAGGCACACAAGGTGCAAATCACGGCAGCTTTCCCTTGCACTTGCCTCCAGTCTCCTGGAAGGCCTCTGAGTTTGGGTGGCTGGGGAGCACATCAGACAGGTTTTACAACACGGTCCTTCAAAATAACCAGAGTTTTTCTATAGAAGCTCAAAGACTGATTCTGTTCCGTGGAGCCATGCCAGTACAGTTGTGTTTCCTCTGAGTTGAGAGCTTCGGATAGTGGAAGTTCAATAAGAGGAGGGTAGTTGGGTCTTCTCAATGATTAAAGACAGTGAGTTAAATTCTCTTTTTGAGAGTTTGATTTCTCTGCTCCTCCGAGAATGCAATTGGTGAGGTGCATGTAATGTAGGGGTCACAGGCAATTCGAGGTATATTGATAAAATGAGTGCACTAGGGAAAGACTAGTGACTGCAACTGCAGAATAAATAATTACCACAGTACTAGGCAGTGAACTAAAATTATACTTTAAGTATTGTGACTCAAGGAATTTTCCTCTTTCTTGTTAAAAGAATAAATAAACTGTGTTCTGGCAATGACTTGGAAGTCTTTTTTCAACGTCTTGGCATTGCTTCAGGCAGAGCATGCTACAGTAAAAGCTGGGTAAGTCTGTGTCTTTGTAATTTTGTCTCCCCCCTGTAACTGCCTGAATAATACCACCTGTAATTGAGCCATTTAGACTGCCAGCTTTTTGGAGTAGTTCAGTTTAGTGTGTCGGGGTGGAGTCGCATTTCATTAGTAGAACTCTGTGCTACTACAACACAAATATTTAATAAATACGAACGGTCAACTTGGTGTCAGTCGGACAAAGGAACTTTGCTTGGGGTAAATGGATGTGCTCAAAATTACCTGTGGTTCATGAAGGCTTATGAATGGCTTATGATGACTTTTGAATGATTTATAATAACTTCTGAAGCTTTGAATTCAAAATGGTTTGTGTTTTATGGAAAGTATGGGTTTGACTCCGGAGCATACTGTGAGGTGAGGCTAATTGCGAAACGTTCAAGGAGCAGTCTACTCAATGTGGCCTTTTCCTCTGAAGAGGCATATTCAAAGGCACAAACAGAAACGACCGTTGAGATCCAAGTAAAGAGAGGAAGGGCAATCTCACCTCTATTTAGCCAGTTAAAGGTTACGTGTCTGTTCTTAGCTACCTTCTTTAGGCTCTGCACATAGTCAGTGGAGAGAGGCATCTTCAAATGACTGTTCATCTCATCACAGGTTGATGTCTAAGAGAGCCACCACTGCGCAGTTCTTCTCATGTGACTGTTTGTAGTGGCTGCATAGGATTAGTGCGACCTGAAACTTAATTCTACAGTGCCTTGAATCCCACAGCAAAGGTTCTCAAGCAAAGCGAAAGTTACAACTGAGTAATGGTTTTGTTTGGGTTTATTTGTTTCAGAATGTAGAAAAATATAGCAGCTATCCAGTTTACCACAGTGTCTATGAAACTTATGAAATTGTGGAGAGGTTTTATGATCCCACTTTCAAGAATCATCTGACAGTAGCTCAGGTACGGGGCGGGCTGGTGTTTGAATTGGCCAACTCCGTTGTGCTTCCTTTCGACTGTAGAGATTATGCATCAGCTGTGAGCAGCTATGCTCACATAATCTATAATTTGTCAAGGAATCATGAAGAGGAACTGGCAACATACAGTGTATCCTTTGGTACGTACAGTCTTTCATCGCACTCTTCCTCTGTTAATGCTACCAATGTTCTATCTCAATGTATGCCTTAGTCATGACCTGGTATTTACCTTGTGCTGTATGAACAGAAAATAAAACAAGAGCCACACCCTCTAATAATTTGAAATTTGAATATTTTGTCACTAGTGTGCCGGTCTAGAGACTATGCCACTGCCAACGCTTAGAGTCGAATGTTCTTGATCTGTGCATGGTTCACCAGTGTTGCCAACAAAATAACTTTGTCTTGGTCCCTGAAAAAAAAAAAAAATCACACTGCTTTGCAGCTTAAAGTGTTGGATAATTCTCTGTGCAACATTGATCATAGGATAATAACAGGTTAGAAGGAACCTCAGAAGGTCTCTAGGTGAACCTGCCCAAGGCGGGGTCATCTCTGAGGTCAGACCAGGTTGCCCAGAGCTTTATGCCATCTGGTCTGGAAAACCTCCAAGGACAAAGACTACAGAACCTCTCTGGACCACAGCCCTTGACTGTTCTCAGGATTAAAAGTATTCTCGTTATCTCCAGTCAAAAGTTCTCTTGTTTCAGTTTATGGGGACGTGATGGCAAGTGCAAGCATCATGAGAAGTTTGCCTTGGGGCTTGGTCGCGCAGGAATGATTCATCCCTATGCAACAATAGGGATCTTGTGCTGGCATGTGAAATATTATTTCATGTTATAGGGATTCACAATATGCCTCCTGCCTGAGAAGCCTTTATGTTATTGGCAACGTTATATACTATTCAGTTTAGGACTTGGCTGCTTATGACCAATATCGGGTACGTGTGCGTGCATGCACACACACATACACATATACACTGGGACTTTCTCAAAAATGTTTGTGTGGAGGGACATGCCAATAAAACATAGGTTTGGGGATTTATAAAATCTCAGACCTACCCAAACAGTCTGATTCTGGCAATACATGCTCTAGTTTTTGGTATTTATGTACATTCTTTAGGTAGCAAACAATAAGCAGTATTCACAAAAATACTGACTTCTATTGTCTCCAAGGCACATTTTCACAGAATTACATAGCTTTTAATGTAGGAATATGGGGTCATCTGATTTTTATTCAGTGAGAATTGGCAGATCATGATCACAGGGAAAGATAAAGCTTTAATTTGAAGAATTTGCTTTGTTAAATGATTTCTTCAGAATTTGAAGTGAAATGCTTCCTTCCTGCTCCCTCCAGATGCTCCGTTTTCAGCTGTGAAGAATTTTACAGAAGTTGCTGCTAGGTTTCATGAGAGACTGCAACAAACAGATATCACTAAGTAAGTTTAACTCTTTTTCTTCTTCCAGTAGAATAATCCATGTAGTCCTCTGGGCTCAGAGGGCATAGTCTTCCCTTGCATTTAGTCCCCGCAATAACCTTGGTGACAAATGACTGTCATTTGTTTCATAGGTCCTTATGGGTTCCTGTCTCTAAGGATCTGGTTACTCTAGGAAACAAAGTATAGAAATGTTGAATTAGTGGACATCAGAGACACTGCAGAACCTGGGAATCTAGCCATATTAGCTTTGAAAAGTGTCCAAGCTAATTAATGTCAATTCTTGACAGGTTTTAATTGAGGAGCAGTGCCAGGATGGTACATGCGTGTGCCTAGAATGCTGGCTAGCATGAGCAGAGCCAGCTCAGGTGTGTAACTCCCTCCAAGTAGAAACACGTTCTAGGATTTTGTCACTGGATTATCATGAAAGAACAAATGTTGACTTGTGCTCTTCATTTGCCAGCACTCTAGTTTTCAAGATAATGGCAATACTTAATGAAAAAAAACAATACACCAGTCAAGTACCATGATGGTAGTTGTGGCAAGCTTTTTGATGAGCTTTCCCAAAAAAGCTTTCCCTTTTTCACCACCTATGCCAAAAGGTCTAATATGACTTGACTGAATTGTTAATTTATTCTTTGTAGGCCATGCCCAGAATGAGAAATTAAATTTCCTTTTATATATACATATGTGTATGTTACATTTCTTGGGAAGAATATAATTCAGCCATATGCTTACCCTTATGGAAGACTAAGTGAGAATAAAAGCCATCTTTTTAATGGCAGCAACTTTCAAGATAAATGAGTTAACAAAAATTTCTTCTGTAAAATATGACATTTATGACATATGACATGTATGTGACATTTTCAAAACGGTTGAATTGATGGATGGCCTAAATCTAAGCTTTAACTCAACGAACCAGTTTCAGTTTCCATTTACACCAACGTAAACTTGAAAAAGTTTCCTTGATGGTCGTTACTCCAGGCTTTACAGCGCGATACAAATTTTACCATTTTTCCTTAGTGAGTGCCTTTGAAGTGCTACAATAAGTTCCTTCGGATGTAAACTACCAAACCCGCATATATTCAGTATAATCTCCTTCACAGTTCTTGTGCTTGTTAAGCATCAGCAGTATGCTCAGAGCTATTCAAAGCACACAGACACAGATGGTCTCTGCTGCAGGGAATTCACAGTCTGCCGTCAGAAAAACACAGTTCTTGGATGATTCAAAGAATGGTTCTAACATCACAAGGTTCCTGTTTCTCAGATGTTGTGGTTTTACATAGAAATAAATGATTTTATTGAAGTAATTTGCAGCTGGTTGGCTCTGTGGAAAATAGGTTCTTTAGAAAGCTGTGGTACAAAAGAAGAGAATGGTCTGCTGAAGCATCCTAATGAAAACGAGGTGAAGGAATAAGGCGCAACATGAGAGAAAATGCCTGAAAGTCTCTGTCTTCTTTGACACTATTCCTTGGCCTTTAAAAACAGCTTTAAGAGGCTTTCATACTGTCTCACAGTACAGAACAGCATAATTCTGTTGTGCAGGTTATCTGACTTGGGCTGTCTTGTGGCCTGCACTTTAAGTTCAACATCCTGGATCTACTGTCCTTCACAAATCCAGAGCTGTGTACACTGAGGCAGGGGGTGAGAGTGGGCCAAACGCTTGTAGCTGACATATTCCTCCCTTTTCTTTTTAGCCTACTTGCTGTCAGATCACTAAATGATCAGCTCATGTTTCTAGAAAGGGCTTTTATCGATCCTCTTGGATTACCTGGCAGGCCGTTCTATAGGTAAGAAGGGCTTATTTTGCACTTTCCTCCTTGAGTACCATATAAGAATTCCTTTAAGATTTACAGGTCTCTAAATGGAATTATAATGATTTTATTCAACGTGGTAAAAGTAGATTAAACAGGACAAATAAGATTGAAAAGGGAAGACAACGTTAGAGAAAACTTCAGTGAGGTACGCTATGCAGAATGAGGAAAAGTCTTGTTGGAAGCCTATTCAGATCAGTAAACCTATTACCAATGATTTCTGTGGGCTTCTAAACAGATCTAAAAGTTTCGCCCCGGACTCAGTTCAAGTCATTTCAGTGGTAAAGGATCTTTAGGAAGTTACTAGGATTTGAAAGTGAAACAGGGTATAATTGAAGTATCTACAATTTGATTGATTATAGCAGAACAGTCATGCTAGCAAATACAGTGTAGAGGGCAGTACTTCAACAGCAGTGAACTCAGTAGTTCTCTCATCCAGTTCAAGAAGTAACTGTTGTTTGAGAGGCAGAATAGTCAAGCCAAGTCTAGCTTTTTGATCCTTCTACCACCCTGCAGAATTCAGAACAGTAATCTTTCCACTGAAAAGTTCCACTAAAAAATAACTGTAGAAAGAGAACTGACGATGTAAAGTCCTTGTACCCCTCGTAGTTTCTGATTAAAAATCTGTTGAGAGCAGTCCTTTGTTAAAGCATCAGCTTTCCTACCTCAAAGCATGCCCGTATCTGTTGGAGATTGTGTATATTTGTGAGAAAAGAAGCTAGCTTTTTTTTTATCTTTCTGTTTCATCTAAAATGAGGGAAAGGAAAATACATTAGTCAACTTTTGTCTCAACTCATCTGTAAAGTTCTGGAATTCACATGCAATAATTTAGCTTATGTTATTTTCTTGCTTCTTGGATTGTAGGTACTATTGCTACAATAATCTTATTTATTTACATCTTCAGTGTCAAGAATTTAACAGATGATACAGGAACAGATTAGTTTTATTCAGAAAATAATATGTTTTATTTTCCTAATGCAGAATATTGTTATTTTTTTCCCCCAACTTCCCTACAGACATGTCATCTTTGCTCCAAGCAGCCATAACAAGTATGCAGGAGAATCATTCCCGGGGATCTATGATGCCATGTTTGACATTAAAAACAAAGCTGACCAACATGAAGCCTGGGAAGAAGTTAAGAGGCAGATTTCCATTGCAGCCTTCACCGTGCAGGCAGCAGCAGAGACACTGAAAGAAGTAGCGTGCATATCAACAACATAATCATCAACGAAGACTACGTATGACAGTTCGCAGAAGCCTTGAAAATGGAGCATTTAAAAACACTATTACAAAGAACACATAATCCAAAAAATCTTTTTCTTTGCAAATAATATGCCCAAGTGGAATGCATATGTTAACAAGGTAATGTACTCTGTTCAGAGAGGTCAGGCTTTGGATAACTTCCGAAGTGAGAGTGCAAAAGTTTCATGTTTTCTCTCAGCTTCATATTTTAAGAATTGCTAACTACTGGATTTATTTTCAGAATTTTTCTAGCTCAACTATTATAGCACTACTCATAGTGCATTAGGAAACCAGAAGTCATTTCATGTTTCTATCAGTTTCTAATTTTGTTGTTGACTTTTTATTATTTACCGTGGAGTTGTGTAATTATAGATAGCCCTTTCAGCTCTCCTTTTACACAAAGAATCACGTATGAAGATGGGAAAACTGTCACATACTGTGTGAGAGATGTGTAATGATCATAACAAGTGTTGGGCAGCCAGCCCAGAATACTCATCCATGACGTTCTTCGCTTCACATGCTGAGTCTTGCAGCTGTTTGCAAATAAAACTAAGCGAGAAGCCTTCTAGTCACTGGGGGAAAAACAAGGCGATAGGCGATACATCTTGTCAGACGTATAATCATCTCACAAATCATGTCTTTTGAGAAGAAGACCTCCTTTTATTCTTTTACCCAAAATCTACCCCTGCTATACCTCGTCCGTATCAAGTTATTTTTAATACGAAGACAATGAGAAGCAAAGAAAATTTGTCGTGTCCTTAGTTTGAAAGGATAACACGTTATTACCATCTTAGTAGGGTCTATATTTCTGATTTGGGTGTGCGGCTTACTCTTATGACAGTCTGCTCAAAAGACTACAGTGGGACAACCGAGATCAGACAGAGAAGAATCAAAAAATCAGATCTCTTCATCTGCCACTCTGCCGCTACAGGATTACTAACCTCTTGCACAGCAAATATTTTGGGTAATTTGAATCTGTCATTTCAACTGAGGCCTCCACCATGCCTTGGAAGACCATCCCACGACCTAATGAATTTCAATGTCATAGTAGATTTTTTTTCTTTTGCATAAAACCTCATTTATTCATAAATATTTGAATAATTTACATTAAAACACTTTAGGCAAGTTACCAATTAAGTCATTATTTTACTTAACTGTTGATCATTCTCATAAAATAATTCAGTTTTCTAGATAATGGGAAGTGCTCTTACACCCACAGTTACTGCTCAGTTCAGTTCTTTTCACATTTTTATGAAAGCGATTGGAGTAAAACCACGGAGACATGTCTTTCCCCAAATCTGCTTGTGCTGATGGGAGACATTGCCATTGCTTCTGGCTGTTCCACTGCTCCTTTTGCCAATGGAGAATCCACCTCTGAAAAAATGGGTCAGGTTAGTTTAGATCATCGGTTTAGATCTGCAGCTAATGTAGAGGATTCTGTCTGCAGCAATCCAGGGAATGATAACACAAATCCGCCATGCAGAGGGGGGCAGCGATAAACAGCTTCTGTTGACCAGGTGGGATACAAAAAGAATTTTTTTCTATTGCTGAGGAAGAAGTATCCAGAACTGAAGCACCAATTTGCAAAACTGCTGAGATCTTTCCCTAAATGACCTATAAGCTTCCTCAGCAACTTTTTCTCTCAGTCCAGAAGGCATAATTTTTTACTCTCTGGCCCAACCCTAGCATTGTTTCCTTTAAGTTTATTTAGGGCCCTTTTTGGCAATAGCTGGCAGATAATATACAATGTCAGGATCCAGCATCTCAAAAAATGTAGAGATAGTTACACTCTTAAACCACAGCAACATCCATTTAAAAAAGAATAATCAGTGGGCTGTCCCCTAACCACTGCAGGCAATAGTGTTCTCCTGCGCACAAAAAATTCAAGGCTAACTGGTCCAGAGAGAGGAAGCACCCGTAATTTTGGCTGTAACACCATGGTTTACGTGATGTTTTGGTAAGGTGGGATTCAAATTGTCCAGTGACTTTTCCCAGATTTGTGCCTGCTTTTTGACCCATCTTTGTTCAGTGCAAACCACAATCTGTAGCAGTTGGATTTTAAAAGCAAATGGAGCTTTGTTTAATATTTTGAGAGAAGAAGATCCTCGGATGGACTCAGTCCAGCTCTTTCCCCAAGCCTTAACCCAGTCATTTATCAAAGGGATTTGAGTCAAATTTTGAGCTGTCGGTGGGATCGTATACCTCTCACTTGCCAGCACAAAGCTTTTCTGATCTCCATTCTGAGAAGTCTGACACTTGGCGCTGACTTCTCTCGAGACAGCCCCTATGATTCTTATCCTTAGCTTGTTCAGCATCATTTTGGATGTTACTGAACTTGTCAGCTGCCGGCAATGTAAACTTCATTTTAGCTGGAATCTGATAATGGACTCTTGAAGTTCAAGATAACAGAGGCTCCAACTCAAAGCATCAAAATCTACTACCCTTTTAACCTGGTAGTCAGATAGACGGCAGAGGCCGTGAGGGAGTTCTGGGGGGACTGTGGAACTGGCAGAGTCAGAAGGTATCTACTGATTTGAAATCGCGGTTGAGCGTTCCCCTTTTACCATTTTTCCTGCAAGAGCTGCCTTTCCCACAAACCAGGGCCCTTTGATCTCTCAAGCCACAGGTTCAACCTTTAGTCAAACAGTAGGTCAAGCAGCACTACAGCAGCATGTCTTTCCTGCTGCAGAGAATAACCTTTAGGGCCCAGTGGCTGAGCAGCTACAACCTACAATTTGCAAGTCCTCATTCTGTGTATTACGTATTTTTATGTACTGTTGCTGTTTTTGCTAATTGGCTGCCTAACATCATTATGCATTCCACAGAAGCATGCTAGTTTTGCATTTGGCATGTGCATCTTTGCCATTTCTGGAGCTTTTTGAGTTTACCAGGGATACTTTTTTTTTTCTCTTGAACTAAGTGGAATATATGTAGCAATCTTCAAGTTCTTCTGTCCTCAGATGAACCTCACTCTTGTTTTCACTCTCAGTATGTGCAGTTCTCAGCACTCTGGAGCTCAATATAAGGCCTATGCAGTAAATCATCATTTTCTGGCTAATTTTAATAGTGATATTAATTTGAAGAAGTACCGTATGTTCAGGAGTTTGTGTTTTGGATCTTTTTTCAGTTTTGTCACCTGGTCAGGAAAAAGAAATCTCTTTTCCTAGTAATCTTTTCACAGTGCTTTTCTTGCATAATTTTTGCGACTACTTAGAACCAGTTTTATCTCCCATCAGCCTCAAGTCTTAACTTTGATTAAATTTAGGCTAAGGTTGGTATTTTCAGCATTGAAGAAAATACCCAACTGTTATCAGAGAAGCAGTCTTAGCAGCATCCCACACTGATAATACCTTAGTTCTAGCAGGAAAAAACCCTGTGAAAGAATAGGGTGGCTGATGGATGTGGTTTTGATTTGGTCGGGAAGTGGCAGAAAGAGAGACGAGTCTTATGGGATGCTGATCATCTTTACAGCTCTGAGCTCTCTCCTGGGCTGCTGAGATGCTCAGTGACAGCGAAGAATGAGGTGAGGTTTGGGTTGGAGCAGCTGCTTCCACCTCCTCACAGATGTGACTTTGCATACCAGGCATGCTGTACTTCAGATCAAACCGTGTCAGGCTCCTTTTTCTCTGTCTCCGGTTATTCTGAGGAGCGTTCATAAGACGTGATGCTGCAATGTGGGCTTTGTGATTTTGTAGTGTGTATAGTGGGTTATTTAGGCCATGTCCCAGGCCTCAGAAAACAGTGAACGTGCAGGATAGATGCTGCATTCCTTGTGCTGCATATGTTGGAACAGGTAGTGCCAGCAAAGGGGAGAAAACAAAGGAGGTACAGGAACAAAAAGAGAGGGACAAGAAAGGAGCAGCCAAACAGTGCTAAAGAGAACGCTCACTTAAGCCCAGGCACTGAGGAAAATGGAGGGTGGAATAGGGGGCAGTAGCTTTATTCCTCCTCCCTTCTTTTGGAAAAATTAATTCTAGCTGCTCTTTCCCCGCGTTCTTTAAGAAGCATCTGGATTGCTCCATCCTGTTCCCCCTTCCAAAAGGGAAGCCAGCAGCATCTATAAACTCTGTTATCAGGCCAAAACTTCTGTTTTGCCTGGGTGAATGGCATTTATTTAGCCTTTATGTGCTGTTTTTCTCATCTTCCTAGGAAGTGTGTAGATGAGGTAGCTCAGGGGTACTTTTGCAATGTATCAGCAAGCAGTTTCAAACATCTATGTATAAAATAGATATGATCCAAGAGGAACAACAAAAATTCTTGTGTAGTAATGTCACTCCTTACACTGGCCTCCACAGTAGACCAAGCTTATTCATAGAATAGAATAGAATAGAATAGAATAGAATAGAATAGAATAGAATAGAATAGAATAGTTTGGGTTGGAAGGGACATTAGAGATCATCTAGTCTAACTGCCCTGTGGTGAGCAGGAACATCTTCACCTATATCAGGTTGCTCAGAGCCCCGTCCCACCTGACTTTAAATGTTTCCAGGGATGGGGCATCCACCACCTCTCTGGGCAACCTGGGCCAGTGTTTCACCACCCTCATTGTGAAAAATTTCTACCTAGTCTAAATCTACCCTCTTTTAGTTTAAAGCCATTAGCCCTTGTCCTGTGACATCAGGCCTTACTAAAAAGTCTGTCCCCATCTTTCTTATAAGCCCCCTTTAAGTACTGAAAGGCCACAATAAGGTCTCCCCGCAGCCTTCTCTTCTCCAGGCTGAACACCCCCAGCTCTCTCAGCCTGTCCTCATAGCACAGGGGCTCCAGCCCACCCAGCATCTTTGTGGCCTCCTCTGGACTTGCTCCAACAGGTTCATGGAAGAAGCAGCAAGTAATCCCGTATTCAGCTAAGAGAGAAGAATAAATGTTTCAATAATTCAGGTCTGGAAAGAACCCCAAATTTCCAATTTATTAAAGTAGGTGTTTTCAGAATGTGACTTTATTCAACACTGGAGTAGGCCTACAACAATTCGTGAGCAAGAGACCAGCTTGCTTTAAAACAGTTGATTACACAGCTGTTTCGTAATCTGTTCAAGCAATACATATGTGACGTTCTACACCTGACAAAGAGCATGATGGTGATTGGCAATTGATGTCCCTGTCTTTATCTCAACACATGAGCTTTTAATGTTATTTCCTGCCCCTGTCCTATGGTGGAGGGCGTGTAATTCAAGGTATACATTTATGCTGTGTGTTATATTTAGACAGAACATAATATATTCCACCGGTGGTCAATCCATGGAATGTAAGAACATGCCACAACCAATAACTAAGAGTACTAGGACTGTATTTTAAGTGGTAGAAGCCGTTTGGTTGCTGCTATTGTTTAACCTCAGCATAGCTGATGCCCTTATCACGGAATCACAGAAT
>VXBH01000659.1:0-58817 GCA_013400035.1 Rynchops niger
GTACATATATAAATATATATAAAGCAATGTAAAATAACAGCTTTCTCCTTTGATGTTGACTATCTGTTTTGATTTCGTGTTTACGGCACCACCGAGTCCCAAACAAATCAGATGAAAAGCGGAGAGGGTTATGCAGATAACGTTGTTGAGGGAAGGAAGAAATAAAGGAAGGTGCTGTTTATCTTTCCTTTTACTCCCAGTGACTGCCCCATAAACAGGAGGGTGGGGGAACTCGAATGCTATTTGCAGCTTTGAAAACTTTGTTCTCTTCCCCCGATCCAAAAACCCCCCCAAAACGTTCATCCTCCTTTCCGTATTATGCTTTCCCACCTAGAGCCAGAGCACAAAGGGCAGCGGTTTCCAATATACAGGCGCACACACACGAACCTTTGTGTGGCAGAGCTGTGCTAGGAGCACAGAATTACGGCAAGTAAAAGGCATCTCTGAATATAACAATGTGGAAGCAAATTCAATTGCTAAGGACATTGCCTGAAAACAGTCCTCGGAAACAAAGAACCAGCCACATCAGAGCAATCTTTCATACTTGTAGAAAATAAGTAATTGAGTCATGGACAGGGTAAAGCCTGGGAGCACAAAGGAAGATCACAAGTGGAGGCTGGAAACTGTCCCGATGGTCCCATATTTCAGCTCCCTCTTTGCTTGCTATTCTTCCCACTCAGGGTTTAAGCATGGCACCAAAGCTCGTTATTAGGCTGTAATCAAGGCCATTAGAGCTCTTGAATTCAACCTGGAGACGTACTCAGCCAAACCTGGCGAGGCAGCAGTAATGATCCCCTTGGAGTAATCAGGGTATTGCTTCATAAGATGCTGATAGGAAATGGTCCCTTTGTGCCAAGGGGCCTGGAAGTGCGCTCACTTGAGAGAAAATGTTATCTTATACACTATAAATACATGAAAATAAGATTAGAGGCAACTGTTGTGACAGCAATTAGCTTACCCTGTCAATACACCCCCTCACACTCTGCCCAGATTTTTAGCTCACTGGTGACTCAGAAGCAAGAGTGACATTGCCAAACCTCCTGCTTCTTCGCGTTTCCCTGTCCACTCCTCTTATCCAAGGACTGCCCTCATCCTCGCCTGACTTCGCTCTGGCGATCAGACATATAATCAAGCATCCGTCCGGTTCCTGTGAACCGATGCAGAACAGGATAGCTCGTCTACTGTCCTAGTTTAACCCTATGACATCCCAGCAAACGTTGATCAGTAGCAATGTTAACACAGAGTGAGACGTTTGAAGCATTTCCACTGAAAATTAAATGTAGTCACTTGTCAACGTTAACGCCTGCCCTATTAGATATTAATAATCCTACACATCCTGAAAGATAATTGTCTGCATTCATTACTTCCAGTAAGTAAGAAGCCACTGAGTGGGAGAGAAATAACCATTTTTTGCACAACTCTGGGTTTGGATATTTGATAGTTATTTCCCAGATAATCCAGTAGTTATTTTCATTTATGTTGTGTGTAGCTGCCTTAGTCATGAGTGAAGATACAAAACTAGTGCCAACTATAAAGTTGCTGCTACAATATGCAAGTGATGCTCAAGGACACGCTGCAAAATGTGGCTACTAGCCATAAAGGTACTGATGGGCAAAGTATGGTCTACTTACTTCTTAAAAAAACCTAGAAAATATTGGCATGCTAGCTTGCCTCACAGTCAAAATTAGGCTGGGCACTCTCAAGAGCTAGAGATAACGTATTTCCCCTGGGATAAAACATTTTAAAATATAGGTAACAAGAGACAAAATTCTTGGGCAGTACCTCCCAGATTTGAATGAGGATGCACAGAAAACCTAAGTCAAGACCTCTGCGCTTCCATTAGTTCTTTTAGCTCAGTTTCTGGAAGCACTTCACAAGGATGACTCAGTATCTGCAAAGTAATTGTTCTTCTCGGAGATGTCCTTCACAAGATATAGCAAGTAGTGGGTGATGGGGTGACAGAAGCCTTACGTTCTTTGTCCTTGTTTTGAAAGGGTTGACCTCTGCTGAGATTTCTGAATTACGGTGACAGAGAGGTCTAGCTGCTGCCGCACTGGAGCAGCCCCGAGTAGCCCAAGGTCGTGGTGGAAGGGAAGGAGGCAGCACCGCCGTGACCAGACCGCGTGGCCGTGGCCCAGCAACCTGGCCAGAGCTGGGGCGGAAGGCTGCACCCTGCCAGGGGACAGCCCTGGCACCCCGCAAGTCCACTCCCACACACCCTCCCACTCCCAGATGGCCTCCAAACATCCCTTCCAACAGAAATTATTTTAGGATAATAGTAATTAAGCCAGAGAGCCCAAATCTTTGCCTCCCAACTCCCTGTCTTCTCGTAAAAGGCAGAGGAGGAGAAAAAAAAAAAAAAGAAAAGCATCCCTCCTAAAGCCAAAATAATCATAATAAAATATTCCTGTTCTTCCAGCAAGTCACCTAAGCATTCAAAATACCGCCCATGAGTTTGTTCTGCTGACAGCTTCGTGTTTACACCTGCTGCTTTTCCTCGCCCTGAGTTTGGCAGGCAACAAAAGCAGGAATGGAAATCATCCCTGAGCAGACAAGCAGCTGAAATTAACGGTAACAGGAGAAGCAAGAGTGCAACAAAAGGCACAGGCAATGTCACGGGCAAACCAAGAGCTAATATTTCCAGCTCACCGGAGAAGCTCTCCTGTTGGGATTTGTATTTTGTTGGTTGCTTATGATTTGGAAGATGGCTCTGGGACTTCAGTAATTCAACAGGGAGGAAAAGGCAGCTACAGAGCTTCAACCCAGTTTACTGAGTAGTTCCATTAAACTTGAGAACCTATCGTTCATGACATTTCCTTTCCAAGATACTAATTTTAGCATTCATCACCGTATCTACCCTGCAAATTTATGCATTGAGGAGCTAATTGTTTTCCCTTTAAACTTACTGAAGTGAGGGAAAAAAACCCACAGTGACTTGCAGAGAAGTCTCTCAATTTCTGTCCTTTCTGGAAGGAGAAGACTGGGCAAAAAGATTAATTAGATAAATTAAACTGTGTTAGAGACAGGGACCAGAGCTTAGTAAGCCCTCAGGAAACCGCTTGCATTTAAATGGCTGTAGCAGATCAGTGAGCTCCCAGCAACACAGACATTAAACAGTCATTTCTGAAGCCTAGCATAAAGACAAGGGCTTTTTTGCTTGCCTGCTCGCTTTTAATAATGGATACATAGACCTTATAGTCTAAAATTTACAGTTTTCTCATCAAGGTCTTTTATAAGACAATTTAATAACAATCTGCATGTCCATCCCATCTCATGATGCTGACTCACAGGCAGGAGTAACATCCTGGAAATACTGATAAAGTCACTAGGGACCTGCTGTGTGCCCCGTCCCTGATGTACGTACGACTCCAGCTTCCCATAAACAGGGCCTTGAGCGGCTGCAGTTCACAGCAAGCTGGCACATACAGGGCAAAGTACAAATCAGCGCCGCTCTAAACTGTACAGCCTGCTCGGAACTGCGGTGGTCCAGCCTCAGCGAGCGAGTCCCACAGTCCGACCCTCCACTGCTCCCACTATAAGTCACCCCATGAGTCACGACCCTCCGTGAGCTGGTACATCCCCAAATCCACCCAAACGTGACCTGCTGTTTTGTGAGGCTGCCAGGTCACCGTGATGAGTTACTGGAATAGCTGAATCACCCGGTTTTCCGGCATGCTCGCTGCTGTCATTGTCCCAGGTCTGAAACTCTCCTTGCCTCGGCGTCTCACCGTGCCAGCCTGCGCAGAGCCGGCGGTGCAGCTTCTGGCACCCGGTAAGGGAAGGCATTTGGAGAAAGGGTTTTTGAGCAGAGCTTTATGGGCCGGGGCATCACTTGCAAAATAAGACGTCCACCAGACTGCGAAGAAGAGTCAACAGAAAGATGCTCCTCCGAGTCTGTCAACAACAAGTCCTTACTAATGGCTCTGTTACATTTCATAATTAAACCTCTAGGCTGGGCTTTTGGGAAGGAGGCAAGTCACGGGCAGCACGCTATCTCAGCGGTCTCACGGTACTGAGAGATGAGGAGCAAAAATAAATCTGATGCTGACTGACAAGCCCCTGATTCACATCTGAGGCTGACATCTAGCTATAACATCAGGTAAGTGCAGGATCAACAGGAAAGGTATCAAAGGAGATGAGGTATTGTACAGGACCGATTCTTGTCTCCCTTAAAGGCCAAAGATATTTTTAAAAAGGATCAAGAACCAAAGGACAAAAAAACCCAAGATATAAGCTTTTTTTTTTTGATTAAAAAAATATGCTTTTAAATTAAATGCTGAGAAATCGTCTCGTGGCACTGAAAGGACTGAAAACGGAACAACTGATAAATATACGTGGATTTCCCTTTCATACATTCAAGCTCAGCCCCGCAGCTCTGTCCCAGACCACACAGGTTTGTGTACTCCTGCCTCTAGCCCCTTTGCTCTTACTACTTAATCCCCAGATAAACCTCTGATCCTCATGCCATGCTGTCATTAAGAAATGTCACAAGGCTGGGTTAACATTTCTTTTCTCCTCTGGCCCGCAATAATACAAATTACACCTTTACAGACTCCATCAATGTTTCTCTATTTATTTCTCAATGCGTTTTACCCAGGTTTGCCCAAAGTGAACAGGCTTCCCAGTTTCACTCCCTAGCGGACAGGAACAGCGAAGTGATTCAAACATCAGGCGGCACATAATGCAAGGAAGTACTACGATACCAGTAATTTTTGCACCCAAGCTGAAAGAAACAGCATGAAAAACACTTATAGCTAGAGTTCTGCCAAAAGCGTGGCTTTTATCTACCACCTTCACTGCAAACCATGTATTTTGGATCTAGCTAGCTATTTACACTGCTCTCAGCAGGTATCTTCTACACCGTAACTCAACCTCTGCTGAGCAGCTGATCTTGCGTCCCACATTGTAGCAGTCGCTATTTCAGTCGATCGCTCTCAATGACACAGAACGACAAAACCACTGCCATCACTTTTGCAAGACTTCTCCGTCCTCCCTGCCTGCCGCGCCAACCAAGCTTCCTCATCGCACTCCTCAGAGCCAGCCTTGGAGCATGCTCCTTCCAGGGGAAGGGCAATGTTTCTACATCCTCAGAAAGGCTGACTTCTAGACGTTAAAAAACCCCAAAACTATGCCATAACAAATAGCCATTTTGGGGCATAAGCTGGAGTTGGGCACATCTTATCTTCATATGAGCAACATGCACATTCTAGAGGAAATCCGTAGGAGTGATAGGAGTCTGGCCAAAAGTAGGGAGGGCCTTTGCTAAGACGACGGGATGAGGCGCTTAAGCGTATGTATTTGAAGATGAGAAGGCTACAGGGGGGATCTTCTTGCGCTAAGTACCTTAAGGGGGATCACAAGGATCTGGGGGATGGATAAATTTGAACTAAGCAGCAACAGAAAAACATGTAGACAATCCTAGGCTTTAAAATAGAAGTCATTTGTATTAAACAAAACCGTGGTGATGTATCCCAAGAGAGCTGCTATCTAGCCATGCGGAATTTTTTGTCCAGGAGACCATTGCAGCCTATAAATAATGCAAGAGCCAAGAAAACAAAAACAGATTGCTTGGATACCAGTGATATCTATGGATATATACAGGATTAGATGCTTAAACATTATAATTTTGCTTATGCACAGGGCTTATGTTTAGCATCAGTAAGGAATAACCTTTTCTCTTCCCAGGTTACTACAGGGAGTTGGGGAGATGGCGACTTAGAATCATAGAACGATTTGGATTGGAAGGGACCTTAAAGATCATCTAGTTCTAACCCCCTGCCCTGGGCAGGGACACCTCCCACCAGCCCAGGTTGCTCCAAGCCCCATCCAGCCTGGCCTTGAACACCTCCAGGGATGGGGCAGCCACAGCTTCTCTGGGCAACCTGGGCCAGTGCCTCACCACCCTCACAGGAAAGAATTTCTTCCTAATATCTAATCTAAATCTACCCTTTTTCAGTTTAAAACTGTTACGCCTTGTCTTATCACTCTACTCCCTGATCAAGAGTCCCTCTCCAGCTTTCCTCTAGGCCCCCTTCATGTACCGGAGGAGGCTCTAAGGTCTCCCTGGAGCCCTCTCTTCTCCAGGCTGAACAACCCCAACTGTCTCAGCCTGTCCTCACAGCAGAGGTGCTCCAGCCCTCTGATNGACCTGGTTGAACTTCATGAGGTTTGCTTGGGCCCACCTCTCAAGCGTGTCCAGGTTCCTCCGGATGGCATCCCTTTCCTCCAGCATGCCAACCGCACCACACAGCTTGGTGTCATTGGCAAATTTGCTGAGGGTGCGCTGAAACTTCACAGAGATGGTAAGAAAAAAAATGGATATAGTCTTGATAAACAGATGACTTGGAATATTTTTTCTAGCACCCAACCATACAGAATAATTTCTAACACACATACAGGAACATCAAGGACTTACTTATTGCACCATTCTTAAATGACAGAATGGGAGAGCAAAAAGTTAAAGTGTCCCTTGCCTGCCTGTCAACGTCTAACCTAAGGTCAGTTCAACACAACGGGAGTTCGTAGGTCTAGCTATGCAGGCAAATGCTACAGAAGCACCATTACATTAGAAGCTTATTTCAGTTGTAAAGGCTTTAAAGAAATTTCTTCGTTGAAAGCTGATTCCACCAAGGAGGCAGGACGGGGAAAAGGCACATATCGTAATACAAGACTATGTGAAGTTACCCTTTGTTAGCGCTCGGTGATGCAGCTCCTGTTGATGTCCTCAGACAGCGCTTGGCACCCAAGCTCGGCACCCAGGGTACGGCACCAGCTGCAGCACCGGGCATAAGGTTCCTGACCCTGCAGCTACCCCTGTGCTTTGGGCCCTGCCCAAAAATCATAACATCATTTAGGTTGGAAAACACCTTTAAGATCATCAAGTCCAACCGTAAACCTAACACTGCCAAAACCACCATTGAACCATGTTCCTCAGCACAACATCTACACATCTTTTAAATACCTCCAAGGATGGTGACTCAACCACTTCCCTGGGCAGCCTGTTCCAATGCCTGACAACCCTTTTGGTGAAGAATCCCATGATTCTGTTCCCCTCTAACTCTAAAAGTTAGAGCAGCACAGGTTAAGTGCTTGCAATTCAGGACTTTCCCTTGGTGGGAAAACGGAGAAGAGGAAAGCACCAACAGGCATCTCACAGGGGTTAGGATTCAACGGCCTAGAAGCTCTTATATTTCTCTTTTACTGTCAAGTTCATACGTGACTGAAAGAATACATTTTAAAGGGAACAGCTAGATTTCCGATGGTGAGATTTCATGCAAAATGTCTCCTATTAAAAGAGCCAAAACCAAATCATACCTACAACAAACCCCACAAACCCCAGAGAAAGCAAGGCCAGTATGCATTGGTGCCAAATTCAGCCAGACCCCAACTTCACTCTCCTCAATACAACCACTTGCAAAATGCAACCATTGCTGAAGTACACGTAAGCCACACTCAGAGCCCACCATCAACCATCCGTCCCCACATCCACCATCAACCATCCATCCCCACATCCACCATCAACCATCCATCCCCACATCCACCACCAACCATCCATCCCCACATCCACCACCAACCATCCATCCCCCCATCCACCATCAACCATCCATCCCCACATCCACCACCAACCATCCATCCCCATTTCCACCATCTCATCTGCCAACCGCCAGCAGAGACAGAGCTGAGCCAACACGGAGGAGTCAGAAAACAATAAATGATCCAGACTCAAACCACTGGATTCTAAAGACATGAAACAAACAGGGTAAAGGAGAGATAGTGAAAGATATAATCCACCAGAAAGTGACTGGGGCACAATTTTGTACGCCATTGACACGGAGTGTCCCTGGTGAGATGTTGGGACCACCCCATGCTGGGTACAGCTGGTATCCCCCTCGGTATTTAATGTCAATTTGACAACTAACCCTCTTTCAGAGAATTGAGAAATTCTTCAGAAATTAGAGTTCCCTGCACCACAGCACATCCCACACAGCGAACTGCAACCGAGAAGATTGCTGCGGGGCTGCTCGGTTCTTCAAGAAACGATCTGAATTTTTCCTTCCAGTTTTCCAGCCTGAAGTGCCACGCACATCTTGGGATACAGAACATCTCTACCTTGTTACCACCGCACAGGATCGGCCACCGCTAAACATTATGCTCCGTATTTGATTTATTCAGTGGAAACGTGCTACTAATTGAACACCAGGAGTGAAGTTCGCAGCGATAGCGACAGGAGAAGTAATACACGGAGTCGTGTGAAGCACATTGCCTCTAGGAAAAGCCGTATCCCTCAGGATTTTTCCCTCTCAAAAAACTAAATAGGCTGAAAATAGGACATGCCATGTCAAGAACAACTTACTGGATACATTTCTTAAGGGCAACTCTTGCCAGAGGCCAAAAGCCGGCATTTTATTTTTGTTGGACTGGGAGTTTTGCATCAGCTCCTCACAGCCGTTGAGATGAAATTTGGATCTGCTGCTGCGGTTTAATCTCGGGTGCCTGGACTTTCCCGTACTAAACAGGAAGCCCTTGTCAATACACCGCTATGTAAGCACCCACCTCGCCAGCCTGTGCTGTGTCTAGATAATTCAGCATAATGAGGGATTATTTCCTGTGTTCGTGGCTGACAATACCCGAAGACATTCTGGGATTGTGCGTTGATAAAAACTGAGCTATATTAAGCCGACAGCGCGGAGCTATTAATTTTAAATAGAGAGTAGAAGAGAGAATGGATACTGCCCCACACCCGCCAAAAGCCACTGAGGTTTGTGTCTGAGCCAGGACAAAAAAAAAAACCTAAAAACTCAGGTTTTCTGAGTCTAGGACTGACATCTTTGCTGCATCCATAACCTTACCTGTACGTTAAAATGCAGAGGGGTATTTGAAGCAACGGACTGGCATCTAAGTGTGATTACAGGCTAATGGGAGATTCTCCTTTTGTCCTCAGTGGATGCAGCTGGACTAAAACTAATCCTATTCATAATATGCAACAGCAAAGGTCAGTCCAAACAAAAGATAAGGATCAAATCTCAGGCAAAACTAATGGTAGCTCCTTGGTAGTTTCACCCCAGGGATCTGCTGGTCTCTGGGAGAAGCAGTTACGTTAGAGGAGTGACGTACCCTCTCTCGCAGTCACACGGTAGGTGATTCTTACTATAACAGTTTAATTTCTTCTCCAATTTCAAAACACAGGCCACAGACTTACTCCTTCAGTTATTTAGCACCTTCTGTGGACATTATGGATGACTGACTTCATCACCAGGAACTAAATCAAGGCTTACGCCAATCTGCTGTAGACTATAGCATATTTATAGCCTTTGGGATATAACAATCAACTATCCCTCTGTGGAGAAGAGACACTCATGTCCACTGTGTTTGAAGAAGAAACGTGTTCCTGTATAAACAAGTCCGTGTGTTCCAGATGAAGGAAACGAAGACTGGCGATGCAGCACATCCAATAATTCTCAGCCAACTGTCAGTCGAGCTAGGAAAACAACAGATCAAAAGCGAACAATTCTTTTCCTTCTGCATTCATGCACAGAAGACATTTTCTTATCATCATTCTTTCCATTTTAGAATATCATCATTTAGATACGCAGATTATTAAAGCCAAACCAAAGACTTTAGTTATTCTCAGACCACATATCCTCTTCACTGGTCTTTACTGGCCAGAGTTAGAAGCCTGACTATCATTTCTAGCTGTATTGCTACTCGTCTTCTACAAAGAAACAAATAGAGAGCTGCATGAGACGTGGATAAAAAAAATAAATCTAAGCTTTGTAATACAATCAAAACAGCTTTACTGGGCCACCTCTTTGGACCAATTACAGCATATTTCAGACTTGTATGAGTATGATCAGATCTTCAGGTCTACTTAAAAGGGCATCAGAGAGAGTTTGATGGCCCAGCCGACCAGCAAGCCGTCGGCAGCCCCGTTTAAGAATATACGGTTTACTGGAGGAGAACCAAACAGGTTAATTAAGACAGGGAAACTGCAACAGCCCAGGCACACACAGGCTTTCATCTCACCTACCATCAGCTGTTACTAGGCAAAACTGACACTAAAAATAAAAAATCACCATACTAGCTTAATTTCTTCCCATATTTTTGATCGATATGACTATTTCTTTCAACCAAGCAAGACATTTTCTCTTACATTTTTTTTCTGCAGTTGCTACACATCATTCCTGTATTTGCTATTTCCAAGGCAACCCCACACTCGAATTTCAATGGTTTGAAGGAACTTGCAGGGTTCATCACACAAGGCAGACTGAGCTGATCTATAATCCTTCTGTTGCTCAAGGAGCGTACAAGCGTGAAAAGCAGAAAAGTATTAAAAAGTCTAAAAGAAGAAAAACAGTGCTAGTCTTAGCGTACTTGCAAGCACAACAATAGATGCCCAGGATGTTTGAAGGCCGTATTAGCGGAAGAGTTCGCTTGACAAAAGATCACCTTGCACATAACAAAATCCATGTAGGACACAGGCTGTACACAGCAAGAATGAGTATAATTACGACATGCTGAAAGCCAGGGCCAGCTAGAACTCCCTTTGCCATCAAAGGAGAGAAAGAGCGCTGCTGCAACATACTTGAGCTCACCCCACAGTGTGTACCTGAAATAGCTCAGGTGAATCACATCCTAAAAATGCTTATTTCTATTCTTTAACTATAAAAGCAGCCTGAGGTAATCAGTTCAAATGTGCAAGTCCACGCTGCAAAGGTCTAAAGAAAGATGAATTTACTTCTGAATGAAAGGTATTCTACGCAGCACCACAGAAAGTTCCTCAAAATTATGCAGAGGTGAGATGTCTGAGTAAATTCCTACCCTGAGACTGGAAATGGGGTTCACTTTTTCAATAATACAAATAGCTATCCAACCCTTCCACCCGTGTTTAAAAAAATCAAGTTATCTCAGTATTACTGTACAAAAAGGGCAACTGCCAATATGCAAAGAACCAGATGACTTGATTCTACTAAAGGGCAATTCTTGCAGTGAAGTTATCATTTCCACTCTCCCCAAATAAATAATGAACAGGAGTCTTAGAGGAGAAAATAGAACATCATTCTAGAAAGCTATTGACTATTTCTTCAAGATATATTCAGTTCTTAATGCAAAACTGTCCAGGTCACATTAAATACAGAGTGATTAAAGGGTAAGAAGTGAAGAGCACCCAACATGAAGCCCCTGGCTCTCAGTGAGGTCAATGCACGTGAAGAAAACATTGCTGCTGCAATGCTTGTGCTGCATGTTTCAACCCAGTTTCCAAAGTTTCCGAGCCTGGTAAATCTCATAAGCATTACATGTCCTAAGTACTGGCATAATTAAAAAATACTACTAGGGAGAAAAAAAAATACGCTGAACTGACGGCACATGCTTGGTTAATTCCCAGCAACTCTGCCTCTCTCTATTACTTTTTGGATGCTAAAGCGTGTTCCTGTAATTCAAAAGTAAACAATTATTCAGGAAGGCTATTCAGGCAGAAACCGAGCTGGCAACCTCTGAGGAGCACGCACGGGGTTCGTCAGTTAACGGGCAAATCCTCTGACTCATCGGAGGAGTCACCCGGCCGGCAGGCAGCGCGTGCTCTCGCTTCCATACCACGCATGGGACTTGTCATCCCGCACGAGGGAAAAGCATCCGGCCTCTGAAGATCAAAAGCATTAAGCCTGAAATGATGAATGGCCACCAGCAGCCTTCTGACAAGTCAGCCAGCCTGCAGAGATACCAAGTCAGGCTTATTAGCTAAGCTCAGTGCCAGCATCTCCTCAAACCTCCACCGTAAGCAAGGTCTTTTCCCTTCTAAGGACCTGCCTCACCTTAAACCGTTTGCTTTATGCTTATCCTAACACAGGGGAGGAAGGAAAGGGTGGAAGAGGCTTTCATTCCCTCAAAACAATAGACTATGGAATGACCCGAATACCTGCTATTCTACCAGAGTTATTAAAAATTATGTCACATGAGAACAAACAGAGAGTCTAGCTCTCTTGTTTCAGACTCTGAGCGAGCAGAGACAGGGACATTTTGCTGGATCGAGCAGTCAGGATTTGGGGAGCCTCTGCCAAGTTCAGTCACATCACGTGAAGTCCTTATTCCCAGGAATTCCCAGGCAGCGGCTGGCAGGAGAGCGCACCGCCACTGGCCGAGGAAACAGAGGTGAGATTCCCCTGACATCGTTTGCACGGGCTACAAAGCAATAAGCTATTTCTATTCTGAGCTCTTCCAAACCCAGCTTGTCAGGGGCTGCATGTAGAAATTGCTGCCAACAGCCCCAAATTGTGTGAAGCTCTGTCACGGTAGAGCAGGATTTTAGGCAAAGCCGTGACTGTCGCTAGTCGGCAAATGGCCACAGGGGAAGCCCCGACTGCAGCGCAGGAACTGAGGGTTGATACCCAGCGCTAGTGACCGGCACTCGGCGATGCTGCATCTTTAAGTACCAATGAACTTCCATCTTGAGCAGAAATTGCCCATTCACTTAAAGCCGCTTTCTGTTTCCCTGGGGACGAGGAAAAAACCAGACTCTGCCAGCTTTATCTCCTCTGGTGAATCACGGCCCAATCTCTCTAGTCTCCTTGACTACAGCTAAATAAAACAGGACCAGGAATCATTCACGGGCCGTTAAGTGCCTGAAATAACGCGATGACTGCATTGCAGCCAGTAAGTTTTATGGCAGGGAATTTTGGGATGTGTGTTTTATGCCCTGGGCTGCGGCGTAAGGGGCATCAAGGGGTGCCTGAGGTTCCCAAACGTGTTGAGGTAGTGCAGGAGGACGGTGCTGGACAAAGGGAGCCAAGGAGGAACAGTCCCTGGCATATACTGCCCCAGAGCTCGCTAACAGGCGGGGACAATCAGCAGTACTGCAGCCGAGCTTGCTCCCTGACTCTTATTTAGCAGCATAGACGTAGCCCGTAGGAGCTCAAAGCAAACAGACCGTCTCCCCTGAGTGCTAAATCTGAAGATAAGAGCTGATGGACACGGGGATGCAAAGTCCCACAAGTGAGACAGTGATGGTCAGCAATGAAAACCCGGCTTCTGGATCAACACCGCCCGCTCCTAAGTTACTTTGGCTTACTGAGTTAAGTGTCTTCCACTGTAGAGAGCACCTCGTTGGATGTCTCGGCTTAATTTCAATTATGGGTTCTCCCCAGCTGCTTAAAGACACATCAAGAACAGTCTCAAAAACTTGAGGTGACACCAGCCCCTCCTGCAATAATAATCTGAGTCAGTTTTTCATATCATAAAAGGGAAAAAATACTGACAAAAATTCTTCTTGTCCTGAAGCTGAGTAGCTTATTCCTGTTTGAAATAAATCCAGACAGGCAAACCGTGTTTGCGTAATTCCTAGGTTTCAATGAACACGAACTGAAAGAGAAAGAAAAAGACCCTACCAATGCATTCTCCTAACCATCCACATCAGTAAGTCTTTTTATGCAGACTAAATGGAGTATGTAAAGCCTCGGACCAGGAAAACAATACTACAATGGGACTTTGGAGGAAAACGAATTCCTAAGAGCAAGTCACACACAACTTTCCTATGCTGCCCTTGTCTAATGAATTCTGTACAGAAAACTAGTACTGTATGAATGAAGCAACCTCTTGAGAAACAGAGGAACCAATAAAACAGGACACGATAAAATTATTGCCAGGAAATCTCTAAATCTTTGTCATATATTTTTACAACGTGCTTGCCTACGTTTGACCTCGGTCCAACATTTATAAAATCCAACTGTCAGAACTACAGCACTTCCTTTCGGCAATCCCAAGGTGGTAGGCAAACTGGGGTTTTTTCAGTTCAGCATTCAATCCTGGGGCTTCAGACAGAGGATGGAGTTGACCCACAAAGAGAACGGTAGAGATATATAAAAGAAGGCCTTCAGCGATAATGACTTTTTCCTCAGGAACACTTGCAAGTTTTCACACTCAGACCTAAGGCTGTCAAGGCTGTACTTTTATCAGCCATCGCTCTACTGCGAAGAGGCTGACACAATGATTTTGAATACTAATTGATTCCTCTCTTTTTTAACCTGAGGTTAAATCCTCCCACTCTAGAGGCAAGAGATCACGTGGTAATATACTGAATTATTCACTCTTAGCCAAGCACCTAACTATAGAGGGAAACAAACGTGCTTAAATGTTGCAGGGACTTATTTGTGACTTGATCTTATTGCAAATCCACAGATGCATGGAAGTTAACTTGATCCTGAAAACTACCCCAAAATGCATACGGAGGCTGACAGCCACATTTGGCATCTGAGATGCTCAGAAAAAATGTACTGCCTATAGAAACCAAGCCTTGCTTCTGGATCGCAGGGCTTTACAAGGGGAAGCAGTGCACGTTCAGCAGAAGGAGCTCACTGTTATATCTGCTGTGAACTAAATGAACAAAATTTTCTCACGTAAACATGGGCTCCATCAAATAAAATACTCCCGAACTGCTGCAGTACAAGTATTATCTGCAATGAAAGGAATGAAAAAGCCTTTTCTTGCAATACTAAAAGATAAAATGTTCTGGGATGTTACCCAGAGTGTTCGGAGTGATCGTGTATTCAGATTACACGGACTTAAGTAAGGTCACTTCATTTGAAAAAACTCAAGGATGATCCAAAAGAAATACAAGTTTCATTAAGCTTGAGCTTCCACGTTCCTGCAAGAAACATTGAAAAACAGATATTGCCTCATCCACCTGTAATTCTTACACTTCTAACAGTACAGCATCTACTTTTACAGATTCAGAGATTTTTATAGAGGAGCAGTGAGCGTAATTTTGCCATTTGTAAAACACCAGCCACAAAACCCAACTCATAAATCTCTGCACTGGACTAAGAGCTCTCTAATCTGGTGTCTTGTATCTTGCTGTTCAACTGCTTCAGCACTGTGACAGCAAGACTCGTCTCACATAATATTCTCTCCAACACATCTTTTCTTGTTGGTTCATTCACAGTCAGGTCAGTAACCTTTAACTTCATGGTGAGCCATCCCGTACCAATACCTTACCTGGAAAATATCTTTTTAAACACTCTTGTTCCAAAGACCAAACTCTTCAACTGGTATTTTCCAAAATCTACTTTGTTTTACGAACTGATTTTCCACACCGTACTGTGTGTTTCTGCTGTTTGTTGGGAGACTGTAAACGCAATAGCTTTAGCTATAATAACAGCTATATAGACTGGGGTAAGGAAATGCAGTCTGAGGGACTCCATTCTATCGAAAACACGCTTGCAAGGTGCGCGTTGCTGAAATTTGTTGGCAATAATTATTTTGGCAATAGTAATTAACAGTAATCTGAATGGGGACTACAAGAAAGCTGGGGAGAGACTTTTTAGCAGGGCATGTGGTGATAGGATGAAAGGTAACGGCTTCAAACTGGAAGAAGACAGATTTAGATTAGATAGCAGAAAGAGATTTTTCACTCTGAGGGTAGCGAGACACTGGCCCAGGTTGCCCAGAGAAGCTGTGGCTGCCCCATCCCTGGAGGGGTTCAAGGCCAGGCTGGAAGGGGCTTGGAGCAACCTGGGCTGGTGGGAGGTGTCCCTGCCCAGGGCAGGGGCCTGGAACTAGATGATCTTTAAGATCTCTTTCAATCTAAACCAGTCTATGATTCATTCTATGATTTTATGAATCAGATTGTCTTTTTCTTCTTGTGGATTTGGTTGCCATTTTTCCCACAGAACATGAGAAAATTCTCTAAGTGAGAAAACCACCAGGGAAACACACGCTATTCCAGGCCATACGAGGTATTCATCCCTCTCTCTTGGGGGTGGATAATGCCACCCCTTCCTCTCCTCCTGTGGATCACACATGCAGGTGAGGTGTCCTCCTAGAAGGCTCCACCTTTACTTCAGCCAGCACATACAACGGCTGAATTAAATAGCTTCACAAAGTTCTTAAGATTGTCTGAATGGCAGTAATTGTATTAAGCCGAGCCTGTTTTGATCGGTACTAAGTGTGAAATTTTGTCAGCCGAGTAATACCTCGCCTTGCCCCAGGCGTGAACAGCAGAGCGACTGGAAATGTTTCCTAGGGACCAGGCGTGTCGCCTCAGCTGCAACCTTCGCTCTCTCCGTCCGCAGAGTTAGAAACTCAAAAGTGTTTTCTCGTGGAGCAACAGGGACTTCTAAACACATGGTCAGCAGGGTCATCTGAGGGCAAGTCTGTTTCAATTACTTTTTATTTTAAAACCCCAAAGCCCTTTGCTGTACAGCACTGTACCTTCTGACTTTGTCAAAGGATAGCCACTACAATTTCTAGGTCAGTAGGTCTGCGGTACTGCCCTCCGGGTATATTTTCACAAGACTCAAACCAGTTAACACATCAGACATCCCCACAATAAATCTCTCCTATTGCCTGCTGCTTTAGAGAAGTACTCATTTCACACAAAAATATGCCTACTTTTAATACAAGATACAGATTTTTAAAATAAAATAAAACCTTACGGTGATTGTGGCCAGTAGGTCGAAGGAGGTCATTCTCCCCCTCTACTCTGCACTGGTGAGGCCACAACTGGAATACTGTGTCCAGTTTTGGGCTCCCCAGTTCAAGAGGGACAGGGAACTGCTGGAGCGAGTCCAGCCAAGGGCAACTAAGATGATTAAGGGATTGGAGCATCTCCCTTATGAGGAAAGGCTGAAGGAGCTGGGACTCTTTAGCCTGGAGAAGAGAAGGTTGAGGGGAGACCTGATTAATGTTTACAAGTATCTAAAGGGTGGGCTGAAGGAGGATGGAGCCAGGCTCTTTTCAGTGGTTCCCAGTGACAGGACGAGGGGCGATGGGCACAAGTTGGAACACAGGAGGTTCCGTTCAAATACACGGAAGAACTTCTTTACGGTGAGGGTGACAGAGCCCTGGAACAGGCTGCCCAGGGAGGGTGTGGAGTCCCTTCTCTGGAGACTTTCAAGACCCACCTGGATGCATTCCTGAGTGATGTGCTCTGGGCAATCCTGCTTTAGCAGGGGAGTGGGACTAGATGATCTCTAGAGGTTCCGTGATTCCGTGATTTACACTTTCTAAATGGGTCTGTAAATGATAGCTCATAATCTGAACTGCATCCCCCTTGCTCTGACAATGAAAAGCCAAGAAATTAGCGGCTCATGCTGTGGCATCCTCACGCAAGCCCGCCAGCCAGCCAGACCACCAAAGCAACAGCCTTGGTGTAGAACAAGGGGAAAACTCCGGTTCCTCAGCACTGCCTCCGACAGACGCTGTATCTATCCTTTGTGCTGCGTCGACAGCATGATAGAAATGAAGAAGACGGTATTTAGGATAGTGCCAGAATTTTTGTTTTCCCTTCTCTTCCTTTTAAAGCAGATTAAACTAATGGGCAAAAGCCCTCATTATAGGTGTCATGCCTAATAAAGGGATTCCCACAGCAATATTGGACCCTTTCTCCCTAAAGGGAAAAAACCCACACGTTGCGCACGATTTAGAGACAATTCCTTTGTTCACTGCTAGTATATTTTTTCAATTGGACTTTCCTCTTAGCTCCTTCATTAATTTATCATAATCAACGCACGGGACCAGACTCCAGTCAGTTTAGATTATCTTTCAAGATTTCCACGAAGCACAAATTCCCAAATCCCAAAGAAGAAAATTAACATTTCATGGCTCTTGCTGAGCCACCTGGAAATATTAGGGCGTTGTTTCTCAAAAGCTAGGACATTTCTCAAGCGTTTCCCTTCATTTCTTTCTGTCAATTACTACCTTTCACCCGTGTAAGTACAAAGATTTGAAAATGCTGAAAAATAAGCGGTTTCTTTAGCGGAGTTTAATATGAAAATATATTTGGAGGTTAGGATCATTCTGATGGTCTGGATCAGCAGAGACAACCTTGTCAGAGCTAAATATCACCGTTTCAAGGGAAGCTGATCTACTGATAGGGGAAGTCCAGACAGTAATTCACGTCAGGATCGATTTTAGTCAGGCTTCTGTTTGGAAACATCAGAATTACTAATCACCTCACGCACAAAGAGTGACAAAAATACTAATACATGAGCACTGTCAAAGATCTTTCACAGGAGACTAAGTCAGTCACGTCCTACTAGGGAGGAAATAATGAGTGTTTTAAAAATATTTTTAAATTTCTGATTAAAAAGTCCGGGCAAAGACATTTTGTTCATATCTTATTTCTATAGAACTGGTACATGAGATTTTACTGAAGAAATTCTAACACTTGTTTGGTTTCCTTTCTCCCTCCTTAGCTCCCCAGTCGCTCCCAGAAACTCCCTAAGTGAAACGGGACCATTTCCAGGATGAAGTTCAACAGCTGTGGAACAAGCCACGTCTTTCTTCAGGGTTCTGGGACTTGGAACACGAAGCAAAGAGAAACACTATACCTGGTCAAAACTGATTCTCTAGACAGGCAAAAAGTCACTATCTATGTTCTAAGCTGAGCTATTGGTTCCCTTTACACCTTAAAGAGAACAGACCGTGGGTAACCACTCGCTCCGCTTCCAGCAGCCCCTCAACGCTTTGGGCTTTCACCCTGTTGGGCTTGCTAAAGGCAACACCTTCAAAAGCCAGAGCGACGTGTTTGTAGGTATGCAGTTGAGTTATTGAACAGAGCTACGTTTCTTTCAGCTCAGGTTAAGTCAGTTCTTTCACAAAACCTCATTTTTACTTTGAAATGAGGAGCAGTAGGTGCTCTCTGATTTACCAACTCACCTCTGGTTTAGACGTACAGCGCTTTCTTGTTCATAAAACTGTAGTTTTAGACCATAATACCTCACCGATGTGATAAACTGCTGATCTGTAATGCACAGTTAGGTGGCAAGACATGCCACGGGTGGAAATCCCCAGCTGCCAGTCTTTCACACGCGCTGGAACAGCAAGGATGAATTCCGGATGCAGACTGATCAAAGATGCATGTGTTTTGCTAGAAGAGAAAGAGAGCTGATAACCTAGAGAAGAAAAATAAGCCATAAGGAACCACAACCAAGTCTAAGACATGACCCCTGCCCCGTGCAACACGCCAACAGCAGACCCTGCTTGGTGGCTTTATCCTTAGAAGGTGTCTCCTCCACCTGGGTTTCAGGGAAATGCCAATAGATTGGTAAAATAAAAGACTTAATACAGAAATAATTTTCCGGTCTGTTACAGCAACTACATCAAAGTGTCAGATCGTTTCAGCACACACACACACACTCCCCCCATTCTCCCTCCACTCACATCGTATATGTAACGTATATATTTACATATTTAGAGACAGATTTATTATATACATGTTAAAAGGGGAAAACGGGCCTCGTATGCTGTATCCGTTGACTGCAGCTAAAGCTGATGAAGACTGAGGTTCCTATTTAATGGCTGCAAGAGGTTTGGATAGTCAAGTCTTTAGATGAAGGAGCAATAGGTTTTATGAGACTAACAAATATTTGGGTTCATCCGGCTTTAAAATGACTATAATAGGACAAAAAAGAGGAGTCAAATGTGTAACCGACAGCAACAACAAACAGAAGGTTTTACAATTCATCCACTGATTAGGTGGAATGCACTGGCTAGAGAGAGCAGCTCACAATTCCACTAAACATTCTAGCACATCACTCTTTCTATTCCATGTCAAAAAGGTTATTTCTGCTCCTTGACATACAGTAGCGCCAGTTATTTTCTGATTACTTCAAGACAGAAATTTACTGAATCTGACTGATATTCAGCTTTGCAGCTTCTTTTTTTTTTTTTTCCTCCAAGATGTTTCCTGTTTACTTTGCTTGTTCATTAGTAGCTTCCTTACACACCGCCTGGATTATGAACTGGAGAATGGTAAAGCAAATAAACAGAGATTAAATAAAGCTGCAGCTTTATTTAGCAGAGTTCTATCTTTAAGAATTAAATCCAACCCCTGAACTGCAGAGGCAACTCTTCAAAAGTCATGTTAAGTAGAGTATGTACATTTGCGGTCCAACTTCCATGTGAAGTGGATGACAAGTTTAGCAAGGATAATACCCTTCAAATACTAGCTGACTGGAGAGGCAAGGACATTTGCTCAATTTACTGATAGCATTATCCTCCTGGCTAGCTGGGAGTCGATCCCCCGCTGTGAGCTAACAATAAGAGTTTTCTTTCTGAAGTCCCTCATGCGGGGGACCGTTCTTCTCAAAGATCATGGGAAAGTTTGGCGTTTTTATTTTAAAGCACTGCAGCAAAAAGTAAAGATTAATTGGGTTTGCTGCACAACTCATCGCACTGGTTTTGGCTACTTCACAGTCAGCGTATCCTAGAATATAGCTTTAAAATCTCAGATATTCCTTAGTTAAAAATTATTATAATATATAATAAAAGACAAGCATTTTAGGGTGCTGAGAAAAAGAGACGCAGTATTTTAACCTATATGCGCAAAATCATTTTTTTCCCAAAAGACTAATATTAATCTACCTGCAAGTCCGCATCCAAAAATAAAATATCCTGCTCTTTTTCCTTCTGCTTCCTAAGTACTTAACGATCAAGATGCACAGCAATGCGCTGATCTGATCTAGGACCGTTTCAAGCGTAAACTTCCACTTGCGGCAGAAGGTTCCAAGCAGATGGTGCTCGGATATAGCCAATCGATGCACAAGTAAACTGGGACGCCCTGACAGCTACGGCCACCAGGCTGCATTACAACTCCCGGAGAGCTTATAAGGCAAAGCTCCGTCTTACAGAAAGGCTAACGCTTTCCAGGGAACTTGCTAGGACTGACACACTCGCGGTATTAAAAGCCCCCTTGCACCGTGACTGGCAAAACACAAAAGGTTTTTTTTGAATGTGATTCGTCAAAAACTTCCCTGCAATTATTATTTAGGCATTTCGTTACTCAGCAGTGAGAGAGATCAGGTATTTGATTTTCCTGACCAGTCACAAAACAGGCCAGCAGTTTAAAAAAATTCCTAATGCTAAACAGGAATACATTATTATTCTTAATTACTGTACCTTTTTCTATACAGAGGATTTAGTATTTTATTGCTCTACATCTTATATTAACAAGATCATTTTCTTCTTTTTATAGATGAAATAATTACATGCTGGTACATGCCGGACGTGATTTCTCACTGCAGTAGCAGGCGGTAGGAGAAAACCAAGGGCAGCCGTCGGGCAAAGTGCTGCTGCCGTGCCCGGAGCACCTGCGGCATGCCGACATCCCGGCCATTCCCCGGGAAAGCTGCGTTAACCCACCTCTCCGGGTCAGGCTGTCTCTTCCTCCCACACCTCACCATTGCAACCACCCAGCTCCTCCGCAGCAGATCCAGGGAAGGGAGGTCACCAGGGGCCACTGCCTTACTGGGATGGGGATGAGGTTTATTGCGCTGAGCTGCTTTTTCTGCTGTGAAAAGGGCAAGAGCATAACAAGGGAGGGAGCAGGGGTTGCTCCTTACGCACGGGAGCAGAGAAATGGCCCACAGCCAAAGCCCAGCTTGAATTCCCTCCCCCCCGCCGCCCAGGTGCTGAGGCAGGACCAGCCTGGCACGGAGCTGCTCCCGACATCCTCAGCAGGGTAAGAAAACTGAAAAATTGTGCACGCCTTTATTGCATTAGTCTGAACGATCTGCACTCTGCGGTACACTTGCTAAATATTTTATCACTTCTGATTAATTGATGGATTTTTAAGTACGCTCGCATATAATTCTTAATTCTTGGCAAGAAACAAACGACTGTAGCAGTTTAGAAACCTGCTGTCTCCAAGTACTGCACCCATCTCTCCTTATGACCAAGACCATCACCTTCCAAACCACAGGAACGGTTTCAATGAATTTAAATTTTCACCCAAATATTGTAAGATACTTGGCATGTCTGAGGCACAATTTGCCCAAGATTTCTATGTTGTTTTGTTTTATAGCTGTGTGGCACGGTCGACTACTACATGCTGTAGCTTGGGGCTCTTTCAGTCCACAGCGTGGGGAAGGTAAAATGCAAAACGCTGCTTGGATATCCTTAGACTGCACAATTCATGAGCTGAGACTAAAGACCCCCTTAATCCCCAGTCTCGTATCTGATTGAAGTACATTGGAGATCATCTTTTTTTAAAAAATGTGTTAGTACATACAATTAGGCTGTATCTTTTTGGAAAAAAAAAGGACAAACCCAAACAAACAAAACCCCACAAAATAGCATATGGGATTTCAGTTTTCTTCTCTTCACCACCTCACTGTGTTCCAGAAGGACTAAAAATGAATTAATTTATTCTACAGTTTGGGGGAATTGGAGTTGGCTGTTTGTCCAAAACCATGTTTGTGTTGACAGCTGTTGGGAACTCTCTACAAGGTCTTCTGAAAAGAGATCAAAATTGATAAATAACCACATTTACATTTTCGGGCATCATCGTTTGCAGGGGTTTGTTTGCCTGTTTTAACTAAGATAGTCCGCTTTCTTTATGGAAAACAGACTCAAAGGAAAACTCACAGCCGCAGCTGTAAATATAGAAATGGGTTCGGTTTCCCCCTTGTATTAGTACTCAGCAGCACCTCCAGGCCCCAGCCAAACCTGGAGATCCAGGCAGGTTTCGTATATACTCCTAAGAGATCATATCTGCCACAAACAGCATGCAATATAGACAGATAAGAGACAAGGGATGGAAAATCAGGGCATACGTCTGTGTTGTACAGACAAGGAGCAGAGACACTGAGAAATACAGTGGCTTGAGATGTGCAGAAAAGCCATCTGACAACCATTCACCTTGGAAAGTTCACGTCAATGGAAGACCCAACCATTTATGCCAGTGTGGGCCAGAAAGCAAGCAGGACCCAAAGCATCATCAAAAAGAACTCGCACTTTATATGCACAGGATTGTAACTTTCCGGTATTTACACCCACGTTCATCCTCTGAATGCTTTTATGATGCTGTTATTGAGAGGAGACCCAGGGAGGCTCCCCCCGCTTCAGCGGTTGGCACCAACCCACATCGCGTGCTGAGGAAAAGCATTCCTCCGCAGCGCTCTCTCGCGCTGCCATGAATACCCAGACTGATGTAAAGTGGCCCCCCCGGGCGGCAGCCGCTCTGATCTATACCGCACGGACAGAGAAACACCCTTTGACTGATAAATGAAAGCTGACAGGCAGTCAGACTCCTCCCGTACTCAGCCGCACGGGCTTTCACGTCCAATACTACTTCAAATGCAGAAATTTAATGACAGGGCTCTTCACTTTCATTTGGAAAATAAAGCTGCAGCTCTGTATCAGCGTTCTTTAGTTTGAGGCTGGGTTCGTCAGAGAGGGTTTTTTTTTTTGTTGTTTTGTTTTAGAATAGCACTGCATATACTCTTGACGACACTGAGCAGGAGATTTATTACTGCAGAACATGCCGGTACGGTGGCGATCAGTGATTTCATCTCTCTGAGTTTATAGTGGAAGCATTTTGGAGGCAATTCCTCACGTCCCTGAGGGTGGATGAAAATGATGCATTTTGCACAAGTACCGTTATCCCCCTACAACTACCATCTTCCTATTTCACTATTAATTGATGCTTGGAGCAGTGCTAATGAACTCTGGAATGAGCTGTGTTCACCCATCCCTGGACAGCTGGAAAAGGTCACTAAATAGAAAGAGATATGAGAGGCACAAGAACTGCAAACAGAGTAACGCATCCAAGCAAAGAGCATCTTTGTGGGCCCCTCACCTGACGTAGAAACACTCAGCTGTTCAGAAGAGTGCTCACACCAAAGGAAACTGCAAACAGCTACGAAGTTTCCGCCAACTCATCTAATGACTCCTTGGGGAGGCTGGCCTGCTGAGATACCCGTGATACCCGTCCCGCTGCTAGGAAACAAGTGAGGATTGCTGCACACTAAAAGCAAAGGAGATGGGAGCAGAAACATATGCTTCACCACAACCAGACTCACAGCAGGACTCAGAAGTACCCATATGGCAACTACTTTTAAATATAAAGTGAAGGGCATTCTATTAATACTAATGTAATCTCTAGTTTATACCCTTATTGATCTTGAATGTTTGTAAAAATCGTTAAAGCAACACTGAATATATTTCCAGTTTTGTCGCTTATTCAGTTCTGTTTCGTGGTTCTTTGTAGGCAGGCTGCAATTTCCAGGCATATATTATTTATCAGATGTATGCTTTTCCCACTTCGTCATCAACTATGTGCATTAACTACTTAATGACTTGCAGCTTGAAATCTGCAAGTCCTGTTTGCCCTGTTTTTAGTTTTGATTGACACAGTCAATGAAAGAAGCTTCAAAATAATAGCACTTACTGACGATTTATCAAATCTGCAAGATTAAGCACAGTCATCACCAAATTATACTTTTTTTACTGTACTATGAAACACACATAAAGCCTTAGCACATTCTAGAAATACGCAGTGCAGCACAGTTATTCCGTAAATGTAAATGGACTGAGCACAGACATCTTCACTTTAATACAGTTAAGCTCAATTTTAGTTAATTTTTGCATACAGCAGATTTGCTGGCAGCTCATCTTTATATCAAAATGCTTTAATCAATATTTAGCAGCTAAAGCAGCTGCTGCCATGAAAACATAGAAAACTGGATTTGTACAACCCATGAGGGTGATGCAGTACCTGATATAATTCCAGGGGAAAATATATTTTTAGAAATCTTCCATCCTGAAACCAGCTAGGTCCAAACACTTTTTTCTTTGTAGCAGTAAATTGATGAGAGAGAGAAATAATTCCTAACTAACAGCAAAATTTTGGTTTTCTGGCTTTGATTTCCATGTTTCCTTACTACTTGGCTACTGTACAAACCTACACAGTTTGTAAAGCTCACGGATTGACCCCCTTGATTTGCCGACGTAACGCTTTTGTACGAATGAAGCCGCAGGCTGACCTACAGTGAAAAAGGCAGCACGAGCTCACTTTTGAAACACAGACCTACTTGCACAGCAAAAACTGCTGGTTTGAATTCACAAATGGCAGCCAGACACGTGCTAACACAGCACTTTTACGAGAGAGGAATATATTAACATTTATCAAACAGAACCACAATTAATTGGGTGCCACCAGAAAAAAGTTCTCCTGCCCACGCTGCAACGAGAAAGCATCTCCTGTGGATTTGTGCCCTACATCCCATGCACAGACCTCCATCCATCATCAACAGCCCTTGCTCTTTGCCCTTCTCAATGACATACTCCCAGTCATCACTCACACCGCCACATTCCCTGTTTCCCCCAAGTGCCTGAAGACTTACCACTTCACTGCTACCTTACTACTCCCATTGCCATCCCTCTCCCTGGCAATATCTTTACTTCCCCTAAACTACCCGAAGTTTCTTCCATATGTTCTTGAATGACCTCCAATGTCCTCATCACAGCTTGAGGTTGCGTTCCCCTCCATGAGAAGATCAGTTTGAATCCCTTCCCTCTAGACAGCAAGTGATTTCCATTAACCTTATGAAGCCATTTACGGAGATTCAATGCATCTGCTGTTCCTTCAGATGTATTTGAAATTGGTAAATGAGTCCAAAAGGTACTGGAAGGAGGTAGAGGAGAAAAGATGAATCAGCAGACAAAAGGACCAAGAGAATTATCAAAAATCAGTTCCTTACGAAAGCAGCTTACATATACAAAGGGAGACATGGACAGTGGGACAGCAAGTTTGCTGACGACACCAAGCTGTGTGGCACGGTCGACATGCTAGAGGGAAGGGATGCCATCCACAGGGGCCTTGACAGGCAGGCCTGTGCGAACCTCATGAAGTTCAACCAGGCCAAGTGCAAGGTCTTGCACCTGGGTTATGGCAGTCCCAGGCACACATACAGGTTGGACGGAGAACGGCTTGAGAACAGCCCTGAGGAGAAGGACTTGGGGGTGCTGGTGCATGAGAAACTCAACATGAGCCAACAGTGTCCACGTGCCGCCCAGAAAGCCAACATCCTGGGCTGCATCAAAAGCCAACTGCATCCTCGGCTGCATCAAGAGAAGCGTGGCCATCAGGTTGAGGGAGGTGATTCTGCCCTCTACTCTGCTCTGGTGAGACCCCACCTGGAGTACTGTGNGAGGCTCTGAGCAGCCTGGTCTGGTGGGAGGTGTCCCTGCCTATGGCAGGGGGGTTGGAACTAGGTGATCTTTAAGGTCCCTTCCAACCCGAACCATTTTGTGATTCTGTGTGAATCAATAACACAGAAACCCCCAGTATAAGAAAAACACAACAGGAGAAGGGAGACTCCCTGAGCACAAGGCTAGGAAGAATAGAGAAGATCTCATGAACAATTTTTATCTGAGATTTCAAATCCACTGCCCCAAACACTTTGGCTCTTCCCTCATTCCACCAGATTTAGTACTTCCACACATGTAGAAATGATCAATCTGAGTATTTGCAATGACTAACCTCTTCTTTTACTTACAAATATTCAGCTTTTTCTGCCACTTTTTTTGTCATTCAAACTTATCTCTTCTGCAACAGTGGACTGTGCCTATCTTGCATCTTTTTTAAATCTTTGCAATTACACCCATGGACTGAGGACAGGATTTTTACCCGAGGAGAGGGCTTGTGATCTCCCACAACTTGGCAGTCCCATGCATCTCCGTCAAGGTGCAGTGTTAGTTGGAAGTCAGTTCTTGAACCTGTTTCACATCACAAAACGCCATTGCCAATAAGAGAAGGGCGAGAGAACCATTTCCATTCTTTGCTTACTGGCAAGTAAAATACAAAGTGCGACTTATCGGTCTGTAGGATTGATGCTGGGCACCAGCAGATACCTCGGTCGTGCAATCCCAAGACAATACTGGAGTCACTGCAGGAGACAATTCTGCCTTTGCTGGCACTGAAAACCGAAACCCGTTGAAACAATGGGAAGGTTTTTGGGTGTTCACAGCAGTACAGGAAAGGGAAATTAAAGCCAAAAATTAAGCACAGTTTCTACTGGAGCACTCGCCGCTTTCCCCGTCCTTTTGACTTCAGAGCACAGATGTTCAGGCTTTGAACTCCAGGGCAGAAAACCACAGGAGAAATTCTTCCCTGTTAATGGCAGGAAGCCGGTACTGATGTTTGATAACTGCTGTCCGGGATTATAGCTGGGGTCCTGCACATCTTCCTTAAAACTACCTGCCTATGTTTTAGATCTACATCTAACGTAGTCTTCAGCAGCAAAACTTTCTATGAAGTTCAAAAATCACGCAATGAGATGCCATAAGCTTAGTATCTTAAATATACTCCCAAATTGCACCATATTGACATATAATACAAGAATTCATGTGACACATTCTACCTTTAGGGCACGCTGGACTTGGTTATTAGCCTGTGGTCCATATATATATATATATATANTATACTCCCAAATTGCACCATATTGACATATAATACAAGAATTCATGTGACACATTCTACCTTTAGGGCACGCTGGACTTGGTTAATATAGCACCCCGAGTTCCCCAAGAGCAGCTCGTTTTGCTAGGCAGACTGTATCGAGGTATTTTTTCTCCCCTCGTTGAACAGTCGTCAGCTAGAATAGATGGGAGACTTCTGTGAGCACTGAAGCATCCCAGGCTGCTGGCTTCGTTCAGGAGGTGTCACCAGTTTAACACGCTAACCTAAAGGAAGGAATACATTCTTTCTGTAGGATGAGTTCCTAACGTGCCAGCTTATGAAAAGCAAGAAGGCTATGGATGTGGTCGGGGTTGTGGGGGAGAGAGGGGTGTCAGAGGCAAGAGCTCAAGCTGCATCTTCATTCAGTCGGGATGCTCTCTTCACCTGCTGTCCTGGGGGGTGGCTTTCTTGGTTGCATTAGCAGCTGCTAAATCCAGCCCTGGAAACAGATACTTTCTGGCAATAGATGAAACCACTGTTCCTTCAAAACACGTTTTTGTCGACCTTCTGCTCAGCCTCTGCAGAAGTACTCGTGCTATCGATTCTTTCTCCTTGCTATTACCACGGTAGCATGGTTAAATTGATTCTTAGTGTTATTATCCCAATACATCTACAGGTTCATATGATGGGGGGCGGGGGGAAGAGGCAAGATAGGAATTACGGAGAAAAAAAAAAAAGGCTTTTCACTGATTGGATTGGTAGCTTACTGTGAAGATAAAATATGCACAATCTGTATTAGGCCTTTGTTGGCCACTCATGGAGCACAAAGAACTAAATTAGCACTAATTACGAGGAGCTAAGATTAGTCTCTCCTAGCCTGTAGAAAATACAAAGGTGAGTTTCAATAGTGGAGCAAGGAGATTAAGCAACACGAATTCTGACAAAAGCCGTAAGAAAAGGGCAAGTAAATTATCCCTTCTGATCTAAAAATATAAAATGAAGTTGTACCAGAATTCATTATGTCTTTCCTTGAAAAAGCCACAGCTCCTTTCTTCATAACAATTCCGCGTAGGACAAAGAGGCTCTAGCACATATATTCTGCAGTTGTAAAGAAACTACACACAGACCTCCGAAATTCCCGAGTCCTAATTCTTTGTGATCAGGAAAGGCGTTTGATAAGTATTGGCATTGCTGCCTAAGTCAATACCCTCTGGAGTTCACACCGTGTGTTTCCTTTAAATGCCTCAGTTCCACCGACACCGGCTGCTGTATAATCGAACAAAAATGATATACAAGAGGAAAGCACGTGGCCTGCTTTGGAACATTTTCTTTCTAAACACTTCTTGTTTAAATTGAAAGAACTCAATCATACAAGCTAAATATAGCTAAGAACAACCATAAATATGCAAGGTCTGAGCAGAGAAAAAAAAAAAAGGCATGTTATGAGTCTATCCAACAGTTCTGGTATAAAGAATATGTCTCTATAAACAGATATATATAAATATATATATATATATATATTTAAAATGCTTTAAACTTGAAAGAATGTCTTGCTTATACAAATTACCATGTATGACAAAGTTCAGCAGTTTTGGAGAGTCTGAATTGTGCTAACGTCACCTAAAAGCAGATGGAAGCAGGCGCAGCCGGGCAGAAGAGAGGAGAAGCAAGGAAGCAGGTTGCAGAAGGGGAATATTCCAATTTTCCAGTAGCAGAAACGTTTTTTAATATCTTCGCAGATGTTGGCCAATTTAAACAGCTCATGAGAAATACAAGTTAGAAAATAATCTGGAGCATTTGGAACAGTATTCAAGTCTTGTGTATAGTGCTCGTTTGCCTTTGAGTCTGTTAAGTAAGGCTAATGAAGCACTAATGAAGCTGGTTTCCTATGGCCTTTTGTCTAGTGGTTGGAATTGCTGGAGTTTAGTAAAACACGGGCTTCCTTTGACTTTCTTTTTTGTTTTTCTGCATAGATGCATTGACGGCATTTCTCCCTTTGCAGGTTTAAGACAGAATGAGCTCCCACTGCAAAATTTTTTGTTGGCAAAAGAACTAATCTGATTTATCTCTTCCATGTGGGTGGCAATATTCACCAAACTTGCAAGAACCTTATCACCGCCGAGATAATGGTTAAAATAGGTCAGGAGACTCAGGAGCTGTGAGGACTGGGGCAATGAGGCTGGAAAGGGCAGGCAAGCAGGGGAAAAGACCACCAGAGTGAAATAAATCGTGCAAGTCCCACCTTCCTGGATTAAAATGGATGCCTTTGGATGGGAAAAAAAGGCTATCGTGAAGCAAGCTACAGGAGATCTATCAAAAACTCATGGAACTGATGACTACAATTCATAACGAGGACAGGAAGATGTTTCCTAACTCATGATTATTAAAAGGCTAAACTAGTTTCTCTCCGCAAATTTGTCAATTGGAATACTGCTTTTTGGAACGGGGACATCACTCAACAGAGCAGTGTATTAAATATTATTCTCCAAGCTTTAAGTTGTAAAGATTTCTTTCACGTGGCCACAAGAACTGAAGAGGATTCAATACTCCTATATTCTCTCCATGGCTTCTAGAATAAGACAACAAAAGTTAAATTCTTTCTCTCTGGAGTTCCCAAAGCAGTTTTCTTGTCTAAGTCTAGTCAACCTCCTGTAAAACACCTGTTGGCTTTGCTTCAGTTGTGTTCCCACCAATGTGAGGTTCCTCTGAGGCAGCACAAAAAAGCCGAATGCAGCTACTCGAGACAGAATATTGAGAAGTAACGGAAGACGTCAGCCTGAACCTGACCTAAATGTTTATGCCCTTGCTAACATCCAAAGTATAACACGAAAGGCAATAAACACACTACTTAAGAAATGCCAAAGAACAGCCAGATGACAACTGGCATCTGGAAATGAATGGAAGAAAATCTCTCTGGGATAACGTTATGTCTTCCTCATGAAATATTAAAATACATTAAAAGAAAACAACACAAGCAAGTTTCAGTTTCCTCAACTATATACTAATAATGCTTTCCTATATTCTCCCGCCTTAAATGGAGCATCTTTTGTATGCACTCACATTATTGATTTCCTGCAAAGCATCTCCTTCTTACAGTACGTTCCTGTTCCACTTCTCTCCCCGGCCTGAAATCACTGCAGCCCACTTGCAGTCCAGGAATGATTTCGAACCTCATAAACTTGAGACAAAACGATCTCTGCACAGGTGTCCACTGTGCCTACCAGAGAAGATGCCAATCAGAGGCATACCCATTTCTTCAGTAACTTATCACCTGAAGTCAACTGTCTTGCAGGTTATTTCCAATAAAAATAAAATTACTGGGTTCAAAACTCCAGCTAATTACTTTCTCAGTTCACTGAGATGTTTTTGATGTTCACAGGTAGCTGTGCAAGTTGATTCCAGTTCTGCACCTCTTTCCACACATAATTTTCCAAAGCCCATGTACACTAAAGGGCACTCATTTCCATACATTAACCAGTGTCCTCTAGATTCTGCATCCACTGAATTGATTTATTAAAACTCACTATCAGCATTTTAGTATAAGATAGATACATTTGTGGCCCTAATAGGAGAAGCAAATAAAAGCAGAATAATTCTGCCTCTACTTCATCATACCTTTCAAAAAAAACCCATAGCATTCATCACACAAACACCATGTCTCTCCAGTAATGGCACATTCTTCATACATATGCGCACTTATTCCAGACTACAGTTAATTATTTCCCCAGTAAAATTATTTCTATACAAATTTAAATAGTATTCATAGCTTAGCGAAATGAAACACATGCACAAAACATAACTGTAGTCCCAGACATCCGGACCAGATGCTAATATTTTTCCTTTGCTATGAAAAAAATTGAAAGTTTATTGCAGAAAAATAGTTCGAGAGAATGACACCATCTGCATAATCTCCACCACAGGGCGGTTCCTGAACTCTGCCTCTGAGCTGCCACCGTATGACCTTGCCCAAAGGGCTTCATCTCCAGTACCGACCTCGACACCACCAAAATCTGGGTGCAGACCTCAGGGACCACAGAAGATACAGTGCTGTCTGTTTCCTACGGAAAAAACACACTCACTGGGTTTATCTGGACTTTCCCTAAGGTATCTTGGTGTTGAGACAAAAGCTAGACATTGGCATGAGGATGTAAGTGTTTATACAAATAAAGCCAGTACTTGACATGTGAAGATCCATTTATATATCTCTATGGCTGACTAGATATAGAGAGTCTTGAACCACACACCTGGGGAAAAAAAAATAAAATCAAACCACTTTCTTGTGGGGTATTTGAAGGTGATGCCCACGTGACAGTTCCTAATAACAAACATAAAACCAAGTTCTCCTCCCTCGTCCCTCACGTAAACCCAAAGGAAATGACATAGCAGAAGGGCAGCCCTTTGAGAGAAATCTCAAATTATGTTGAACATTTTTTTCTTGTGCATCTCTCACATACAGGTGCTCACAATTTCACCGTGGTAAGCACAGCCTACGCCAGAAAACACTGACAATGGTTGTTTAAATACACGTTCTTATAGCAATGGCAATATGGAAATTCAAAGGACAGAATTCTTCAAGTGGTTTATGATTCATCTTTGCGTCTCAATCTACAGCACTGAAAAGCTTCAGTCCTCGTCTTGCTCAAGAAATGTGCAATTTGTTGCATAAATGAATATTCAGATGATGAAAGTTCTGTAAGTGAACAAAAGCATCTTAGAGAAACACCAGGCTGCAAACCCTGCTCCGTTCCGGGAACCAGAGGGTGGAAGATAATGACTGTCTTCTTCAGCTCGTCATCGCTGGGGAGGACAGAGAAGGCCAGAGACGACACAACACCCACACCAGCGGCTAACCCAGGGCAAAAATAATGCCTTACAGTTCATTATGTTAAATACCACTCCATCAGTCACACGTGACAGTGCCAGCCACAAAGATGTGCATTTAACTCCAGACTTCTGATGACAATGTTAATTTTTAGCTAATATCATAGTGACTTGGCAAAAATAGTGACCGCCCCGATGTTACCCCCTACAAGGCAGGGAACACTAACGCTAGTTCACCCATGCTGGCGGCAAATTATAATTTTAAGGAGGGACTCCTCTGCAAGTATTTCCAAATACAACTCCACGCATGTCAGTTCCTGCTTGACTGCACAAAAATGCTTCTTAAACAAGAGTCTGACCAGAGACACTGAAATTCTCCATGATGTAGAGTTACACACAACTTTTACACCTCAGAAGTGAGCACACGGCAGGCACTCAGTGCAGGCAAGGAAAAAATAGAAAGTGATTTTTTACTAATAGGCTTAAGACAAAATGATTCTAGGTGCTGAAACAGGATTTAATTTTATTTCTGTCATGTTGCACTGGATTAAGTGGCTTGGAAGTGTTCATATCACAAGGTTAAAATGCAAAGCGCTTGTCCAGGACACTTTGGCTTCGATTCTTTGAAGGTGTCAGTTACAAAATTAGGAACAATTTTGCCTCCTCAGCTCTTCTCCATATTGTGTCCTTTATCTTGAGAAATCCTTCGGAACAACACCCACCGATGAGCGAGGCACTTAAAAGGATTACTTCCCATCATGTTGAAAGCCAACAACCTTTTGAATTCTAAGAGCATCTCACGTAGCTTGGGAGACAATACAATTAATGAGGCTTGGTTGTTCTGGTTCTAACTTTTCAACTTGAAATACCTTGGAAATACAGTTCCAGGCCATACGCAGAGCGCACTTTTGATCACTAGGACTTGTAAAAGCATCTCAGATTAGACACTCAGAAATGAAAACAGCCAAAATTATTAGACATTGCAAAAAATGTTTTACAGATATGTATGCACTTACAATGTACTGCATATTTAAACAGCTTCTATCGGACAACATGAAGAGTTTTGGATTGACAGAACAGGATTAAATTTTATGGGGCTGGTCCAATCCATGAGGACTAGTATTGCAGCCTGTATTAGTGTCACGTGAATCTTTTAAGAGCTTCAGAGTGACTAGGTAATAATTTTTTATTAACATTCTATAGAGGGCCTAAAGGTCTATTTTTCAAACGTGCAAAGGCACAACTTATTTATTGGAACTCTCTACTGCTAGATCTACCTTATTCGTTCACCACAAATGAACAAACCTTTGACTGCTAAGTGATGATATCGAAATGAGAGAAAAAAAAAANATCCTCAGAGCTATTTAGCTGCCTAATTCTCCATGAATTTCTTAAATGGCATAATTGCCATTGACCTTCCCTGTCTTTTAGGCTCTTAAACATGCAGGGAAGGTCAGAGCCAGTAAATTGCCAGCGCCCTTGACCAAAGCACATTGATCAAGGCCAGTTCAGTACTTGCTTAGTTTAGCAGATAAAATGTGGAAGTCAGCATTTCTAAATAAATTATACAACTTCTAGGTAGTGATGTACAATTTTGATAAACATGATGACTCATCATCTGAGAGACGGGAAAACAAAAGAAAATCTCAGGGGTTTTAAGAGAGGTCAAAGCATAATTCAGCCTGTCTTTTTACTACGTTAAAAATCCCCTAAAGAATGGGGTAAATATGCCTCGAAACAGCACTACTAACAAGATCATTTTTACTAATAAGTATCTTTTTTGGATCCCAGCTGCCTTAGTTGTAATGGAAGATGAGTGAAGCAGGAGAAATTTAAGGTGTGTAAAGTTTATACTGAAATCATATTGCTGGTGGACTACAGTCACCTCTGTCTTCTACACAACAGAGAAAAGCTTTGCCAGTAGCCCCGGGCTGACCACAAATGCTCTATTTTCATCCCCTAATTAGTCTCCAGGCAGTTATCAGCTGAAAAGACACGTCCCCTCCATTCCTCTGTTTCTCTTTATAGAAAGTGAGAATTTGAGCTTAGGCACCGAAGAACTGCTGCATGGGGTGAGAGCACAGGTCAGTTTAGTCCCGTCTTCTCCTGGCCCAAATGGTGCCAACAGCAGTGGCCCAGAGAAGGCTGTAAGAGCAGGACAAGCACATTGTCACACCATCACACCTCCCCACCTTACCAGGAACGGGTAGCTCATGGACCCTCCTGAGCTTGGGGTATTTGCTACGTATTTAGTAAACCTGCAGAGATTTCTCCTGTGTCATCTGGCAAGTAGTTCTTGAGTTTAACCACATATAGTGGCTAAAAATCATCTCCGCTTCGTTATTTTAACACTTGTATCTGCTGACTTCATTATTTCACATCCCTAGATTATTTTTTTAAACCATTTTCCTTTTAAACGACTTAACAAATTAGCATTTGTGTTTGCATTTAGAAACTTTTGGACCTCTATGAAATGAGAGAGTTCTGAGGCAAAAGCTATTAACATCATCCTCCACATTCTGGTACGTCTGCCAACCCCGTTATCCCTGGTTTTGGTAATAACAGCCACAGACTGGCCCAAAGGTGCTGTACCTGGAGGACAGTTTAAGTGATTTGCCAACGATGAAGACTAACTGTAGTCTATCTGCAAAGTCTGTGACGCACATAAGCCACATCTTTGACTAGAGCACCTGTAAAAATGAGATTATAATTTGATAGCACCGAAGCCATATGACCAGCCAGAGGAGTGTTTTGTAAATAAAAAGCATTGTTACCAGTTACACGTTTTGCACAGACCAAAGACAAAAGCTGTATAAAAGCACAGTTCACTGCGTGGAAACACAAATGCTCTGCTCAGGTATTTGATTTGATGCTATATTTAGAAGCTATTAATTAAAAGGTGAAGGTCCGATGAAGACATTTCAAGACTTACTTTATTTACAAGCGGTGATTTGTTTTTCTTTTGAATAGACGAGCTTTAGGATCACGTGGATTTTCAGAAAGGATTGTGGTTTCCAGTTTTATGAAGCATATTTTTGTTAGCGTTTCCAGCAGGCGTACCTCCTGTTATCTGTCCCTGTGCGATAGCGTACTTTGCTATTTGTTATGATAGCCTGACCCCAAGTGATCTCTATCTAAAATTCAACATTTTTTAAAAAAATTAAATGAAAACAAGACTTACTATAACTTTTGAAAACAGCTGTGTTAGCACTGGTAGCGGCTACTGGCTGGGACCAAACTTCCCTAAGACACACAGCAGTTCACAAGCTCATGAATTTTTGCCTGAATTAAAGATGAAAAGGCGAATCTTATCACTCACTCTGTGAATTTTTCGTCTCTAACAACTCTGAATGCCATCCACTGGGTTTAGCTCCTGTATTAGCAAAGCCTCAAACACATCAAGGTCCGACAGGGTTGGTGGACTACAGTAACGCTCCCACTCAGGACAGGGCTCCAGCCCGAGCCACCAGTACCAGGCACCAGAATTTAGTTGTGAAGGCTTCAAAACCAAGCAAAGCTGAAACTGATGTTTCCAAAATCCAAACACAAGGCAAATCCAGGGGGAACCAGGAATTCATTGCTCTGCTGCTCATAGAAGGGCTTGTTTTTAACAGATATTTGAGCTATTCAGATCTTGTATCCCTTTTGACCTTCCTACCTCACTAGCCACAAATCAGGGGACATTGGGAACACGATATCCCAGCATCCCTTCATCGAAGGAAGGGCACTGCGGTGGGGATGGCAAGGAGAGGCAGCAGAACACACTAATAAGACTTTATTGATGTGCCCATCACAAGCAGCGATTTTACAGTCAGGCAGTACAGCCACTTAAGAGGAACAGAAGCCAGCTAGGAAAAAAGATTTTATCAAGAACTGAATCTGGTAAAAGCCAAAATATTTTACTCCTTCGTAGAAAACTACCTAAGTTATAGATGAGAAATGTTATTTAAGAACATGGTACATTCATGGTCTTTGCCACGACTGTATGCTAGTTATATGAATTCAATAGAAATTGTTTCTCAGTTGCTCCTCAAAATCCTAGTATCTCCTTCTTTCTGTGGCAACCACAGCCATTCACTCTGCAAAATCCAGTACTTTTCTTCTTGTTTTTGTTGTTCATATGAAACAAATTGCAATTTTTATTATTTGGGTAAAGGGACAGTAATCCAGACAGAGACATTTAATTATTAGCAATGTTTCATACTCAACTGGGGCGACCTGACTTGCTCCTTCTAACCTAATGATGAATTATTTCTATCCGCCTGCAAGTGATTTATTAACATTTCCAAAAGCTTACTACGAAGTATTGTGCAGTTCAAATGGCAATTATGCAGGAAAACTGAAGCTGAGATAGCTGGGCTACTTGGGTTTCCAGGCCAGTGTGTTTCTCTATAACTTGCCTTTGATGTAAAAAACCACTACCTCGTATTTACCGCGATTTGATCTATTCCTACGCACTTGTTGTTTCTGCAACAGAACCTTACAGTCGTGTCTTCCACCATTGTACTTAATACAACTAATACATGATTAATACCATTAATACATGATCGATAACAGCATGTAGCTTCAGGAAAAGAGTAAAAAAAAAGGAGACCTTGCCTACAGCTGGATAAATTACGCAAACATTTTGCAACACAGACGCGTCTCGAGAAGAGCGTATCCAACGGGATGTCTGGCCAAACATATGAGCTCCGGCCTCCGCGTCATCCCACTGTTCTCCAAAACAGTTTCTCCAAGAAATACTTTTAAGATTCACCTGTCCACCAGGCAGGAAAGCCAAATACTGCTTTCGCAGAGTTCGGTGTAGCGTTTCTGTGGTGTTTAGAAAGGTCGACAGGCAAGAAGAGAGCACCCTCCTCTTTCTGAGGAAGAGACGAGGCCACGACTCAGGAACGTGTTTGAGCACTCACTTACTTGGAAGTATATACTCAAATACCAATTCGATCAAGAGGAAGCAAAGGACGCAGACCCGTGCTCCCATCAAGCACAGGTAATATTTCCTGCCCAGGCTCAGCTGCCCTGACAAAGGTCAGGTTTAAACCTTTTCGTTCTTTTTTTGAACCACACTGGTATCAAATGTTATTTCAGGCAATTGTGTTTGATAATTTCGTAAAGTGAAGAGCTAGAATGCAAATTAGCTTATCTGCAAACTTCTGTAACGTGCCATTGCTATTGTAGTTGCAGATGTCATGACATTTCAGATATCGTAATCTGAAAAATAACATCAGTATTAAGACATACATATACAACATATTGCGGTAGCGCGGAGGGGTGTAAGCCCTGTATCACCCCAGAACATGGGAGGACAATCCTGCCCTCTGGGCGTTTTAAACCCAACAGTTCTCATGTTTCACCAACGGTTTAAGTCAGCGCCAGGGCAGGTTGTCACGAAAAGACAAATCCTGCGACCCTAGTCCCCCTTTAGGGCTCTTGCCAGCAATCGTGCATCTCATGCAGTGAGCCATCACCACAGATAGCACAAACATCTCGTCGGGGACCAGACAACCTTTTCCAAAGGTAGCCCACGCGGGTAGATTGGCTTAGCCCAACTGTGAAACGACAGATGCAGGGGCTGACGCTGGACAGCCAAGTTTTACCTCCGACAACATCATGTAGTTTCCCGCTATCAAAATCCCCCCAACGTTTTGCAGCATCTTTGAAACTCATTACCAAATTAAAAACTATCTTCGGCATATAAAACAGAAATTGAGAAACTGTTATTGCACGTGTGCCAAGAATTGTTTATATACCTTCTAATGCTTCCAAAGTTTATCTGATTTTGAATTTACTGTAACGTTAAAGCACAGACTTACAGGCACAGAATGGGTAACGACCTTACGCAGAAAAGCGAGTCAACATAGGCTAGGGGTTTCTGACAAGAAACATTTATTTAGATGCTGCAAGATTTATGTCCTTACCACTGATGGATTCAAATTAAGTGACTGGTAATTAAAAGAAAAAAAAAAATCATTAAACCAAGACATTTGCTTCAAAGAATGTATTTTTGTTTTCACTGTCATTTGATGGGACATTTTCTCGCAGGTGACTAAAATCTAAGGTTTAGTTAACCAGATACTCAAGGTTAAGAATTTCACCCATAATAAGTCCTAGGAATGGGAATAAACCTAAGAATAAAAATAAGGACCAAAAATTTGCAGAACTATGAACTTTTGGTTACAGTATTTGACAGAGAGGTTTGCTTTTATGAAATCAGATTAATTCAAACCTAGATGTAAATCATTAATGTTGAAGTTTCTCAAAGTTTGGGTTTTCTTCAGACGCAAGTTTTGATCACTGTCTTTGATCAGCCGTGGAATTTACATACTGGAAGATGACATTTTTCAAGACAATCTGACTACCTATAAACTATCATAAGTGGATTTTGCCTACAAGTCAATACTTTACATGCGATTTCGAAAACAATAGTGCGGTTACAGCAAGCGATAAAAACTGAATTTTAAACTATTAAGATTTCTATAACCTTATAGAGAGAAAAACAGTATCATTTTTCCCTCGTGGAGGTCAGAGCATTAGCTATCATAATGACTGCCACTGTCTCTCTGTCTCCTGTTCGGAAGAATGTTAAGAGCTACAGCTTTCCACCCAGCAAGAAATGGACTTCAGGAGAACCCCAACCCTTCCAAAGAAGTTGTGATTTACTGAAACAACAGAAAACAGCCTCATTCAGAGATGAAAAAGGCTCAATACCCAAGTCAGCACCTCAAGCCAGGGTCAGGCTGGATGGGGCTTGGAGCAACCTGGTCTGGTGGGAGGTGTCCCTGGCCAGGGCAGGGGGTTGGAACTAGGTGATCTTTAAGGTCCCTTCCAACCTAAACCATTCTATGATTCTATGAAACCCACCGTCACTTCAAATAGGTTACTAAGCATCAAGGACTAGTCAGCAACGCAGACCTGGCCGAGCTGCCAGTTCTCGCCTTATCAACATCCAGTACGTGGATGCTCCAGGATTCCAGATAAGCCGTGGGGAACATCAAGATAAGAAAATGGCTGTTTTTCCCCCTAGGGAACCTGCTGTCATTTTGACCACAAAAAGAAAAGATTCTTCGTGGGCACGCGAATATAACCCTTTAACCAGTTAGCAAACTGAAAACTTAAGAAATAGATCTGAATATTTACATTTGGATATATGCACCCAGTGTATATGTATCTTGGAAGAGATTTGTAAATGTTTCCACTGTGTACTGCTTGTAAAATTTCAGAGTTTGGAAAAGTGCCCTGAATGCTACGTCATTGCATTTGCTGCCAGAGTAAGAAGGGGGCTAATAAAACAAGCATTAGCAGGAGAACACAATGTGAGAAGCAAATTTTCAGAAGGGAGGCCTTCTTCAGGTTTATGCTCTTCAGCATCAGCCTCAAAAGGAAAGGAGTGGGGAAGAGAAGAGAAAAGGAGAGGCAGGTGTGGATGGAAATACACCACCACATGGTGTATTCAGGCTGATGACAACTTTTCAGAAAAAAGACATCACAACTAGAAATGTAGGTGGTGAAAGCCCAGCTTATATTTTATTGAACATCTACTGCAATAGAAGATGCTTCCAGAGCAATTAAGATTAATTTTTAAAATTTTTAATTAACCAGACATAGACCACAAAAGATCTAAAACCTCATTTTTTTTCTTAAGTTGCAGACTAAGGCTCATTCTGTGTTTTGATTTTGGTTGCATTTATTCTCATAACTGTTTGGAAAGCGTATTGTAGACGTAGGCAGTGTGCAGATGCAGGAGCAGGCACTGGAAGTTACCTCCATTCTAGAGAGGATTATGGCTGGGAAGGGGCCATCAGCATCTCCTTAGCGACCCCATAACCCAACTTGGCATTCTTTTTTCCCCAATAACGTTACAAACCACAATTCCCAGGCTGTAACACTCGCACACAGTGTGTGGAGCACCACAAAGTGCTCTGCTTGTGCTGGGTGGAAGCTGCAGCAGCCCCTGACTCTTACCTGGGCGGCGAGGCTAGAACAGGCATTAAGAGTTGACCGGCAGCAGATTATTCCTGCAAATAAGAGGAATTCCCAGCTCCAAGGTTCCCTCACTGTTTTCCGCAGTGTCTGCCAAAACTAGGTAATGGCTGGACTGACACTTCCAACACTGGGCAGAGAAATGATATAAAGTCCCTTGGAGATAAGGAGATCAAAGCTGGTAACACAGCAAGTGTTGGAGGAGCCAACGGGTGAGGCTGGGATCCCAGTTTGTGACAGAAGGATGATCCCCCCCCCAATTAAGAAACTCCTCCTCCACACCTCACAAAAACATCCCTCCAGAGCTATTCCATGGCCTCCCTTCCTCTTCCTGCTGCTGCAAAGCAGCTCTGACAGAGCAAGGGGGGCAGGAGAGCAGCGGCGAGGAGGGACCGGGCGCCCTGGAGGTGCAGGGAGCCCACGGCTGCTGCCGAGACCCCAGAGCCATCACGAGTCCCCACAACATTTGGCCTCAAGATGGAAAAGGAGGTTGCACAGGCCACTTTAGGGAAGCTGCGTCCAGGATGTAGGAAGAAAGAAAAGATGGAAAAAGGATGAAGAGAGGCATCCTTCTGCACACAGGGGATGTGCAGGAGCAAGGCAGAAGCTGCTGTCATCATCAACAGTGTATCTGAAGAAGCCACGTACAGGAGCAACTCTACTAATTATATTTTACTGTCTGCATTTTTTTTTTTTTTTTAATGCTGTTGAGAAAAAGCAGAGGGTGGGTTCATAAGGACAGTAAAGCCACATTTTCCATTTGTCACAAATGTGTTAAAAGACATTTTGGTTCTCAATTCGGCTGCATAAGCAAATTATGACACAGTGTGTTGAAGATCACACAGTTGTTTATGAAAAGGTTACTTAATTCAAATGGATGACAGATAGAGAAGAGATTTTAAAGCTTCTAAGTTGTTTATGATAAATAACTATCTGCCTGGACAAGTTCACTTCATGAGAATAAAAATATTGGACAAGAGTCAGTAGAGTTGCACAAGGATGCAAACACCATCCAACGTATATACAGAGGCCTAGCAGAAATTTTTCCTTAGCTTCTTTACACCCACTCACATGCACTTCACTTTGTTTTCTTTTTAACCAAGTAGAACACAGCTTCAGAGATAGTATTAATCTTTGCTCGACTAATTCAAGATCTTTAGACGTCCTCTGTACGTACTTGCGGTTAAAGCAAGCACACCAACTCCACTGTAGAGACGTTACACAAAGTACTTTTACAGAGAATTACACCCCAAAATAAAAAGAGGAAACCTATTGAAAAACAAATGCACTATAGAACTGAGAAGTTTCACTGCACCTGCGGTGCAATAGGATCCCATGCACACAACCTACCCAGAAATGGAAAACTAAAGGCTATTTCAGAGTAGGATCATTTGCAAGACCTTTGTGAAGCATTATAAAGTCATTGAGAGCTGACGACTCAAGTACAGAAAAATAATAACGCTTCACACCCTTGCACCACGGCAGTTTGCACGTTGGTCGCTACTGCCCTTCGCTGTACTGCAAAGCGTAAGGCTTAAAGGTGGCAAGTCCAGGAACTTCACCTTTGAAGTCTTTATTCTCCCCTCACTTGGGCCAGCAGAACTCTCCCGTGGTGCCACACCGTCACCCAAAGAGCAGAACTTGCTCTTCTTGGTCCCTTGCTTCCACCCTGTGTTGTCCCTCCCATCACACGCAGAGCCAGGCTGCAAGCTGGAGCGGCTAACTCACCCGAGATAAAACCAAAATACAAAAAATCCAGCAATTTCTGTAGGATTAACGTTACCTTGCGTCGGTTCCTCAGCCCATGGCAATGCCCAGCTGCACATACCCTCGTGCTGGCACAGTGGAGGAGGCAACGGCGGAGGAATGTGAACAAGCTGCCAGGGGAAGGTGGGACTGTTTCTCTTGGCAGCAATGCCAGCTTATGCCAGTTAAAAGCAACTATTATTTGGGGGCATAACAACTGCAAGTTGAAGTACTTTTTGTTATGTGTTTGTTTGGTCTTCTACTGTTATTTTAGCCAAAGGATTACAAAAGTCAGAGTTTAATGAAAAATAATCCACTGGAGTCTTTCCCTTGAGTTACTGTAAAATCAGACGTGCTCTTTCAGCCATCACCATCAATCTGTCCCATACAGCTTCTATGGCAGGATGCCTTGGGGATGAACAGCTCATATTCCAAGTTACTTCTTAAATTGCAGGAGTTACTTCCATGACTGAAAGGGACCCTTCATACCGTATGACGCAGGAAAGCAGCATCTCAGAGCCGTTAATTGTAACTGTTCAAAAGGATCAATCTGGCGTCGGAGCAGTGGCAGGAGCTGATCCCAGCCTTATCCTGGATGGGACTACAAAACAAGGGTCTTTATATCCTTTCTGTCTCATCCAAGTTTTATGCTGGGTGTTGCCATGCTCTATCATTGCAATCACCGGCAGCTACCTATGCCCTAGCCAAAGCAGTTACATTTTGGAAGTAAAGAAATTCACGTCTTTCACAGGCAAAAAAAATTCTTAAGAATTTCCTCAGGGACATAATACATTAGAGTCATTTAGAAGGCTATATATCAGTTCGAATAAGGATTTTACTCAGCTTCCTGACACTAATATTTCCTCCACAGACATGTATGCAAGAGCCACTCCCCTGCAGCAACAGAGACACCATGACCTAAACTTGTCATGATCCAGCCAGATGCCCACAGAAACAGGCGCATTTGCTGAACTGCCACAGCAATAAATGTAAACCTTTGCCAAAACAGCAAAGACATGCATTTTGTTCCCTCAGGTGGACATAGGCTTTTTGAGATGGCAGTCACAGGGAGATGAAGTCATCATCTAGTCTCAGTCACAGTCAATAAGGACATTAGTGGCTTCAAAAAAACCCAGATTCCAGTGGACATCAACAATAACAGGATCCACCAAATTTTTTCCCCTTCTAATTCATAGAATGGTTTGGGTTGGAAGGGACCTTGAAGACCATCTAGTCACAACCCCCTGCCCTGGGCAGGGACACCGCCCACCAGCCCAGGTCGCTCCAAGCCCCATCCAGCCTGGCCTTGGACACCTCCAGGGATGGGGCAGCCACAGCTTCTCTGGGCAACCTGGGCCAGGGGCTCACCACCCTCACAGGAAAGGATTTCTTCCTGATATCTAATCTAAATCTCCTCTCTTCCAGGGTACCTCGTCCTATCATTACACGCCCTTTTCTTACCAAAGTTTTACAAGTATTAAAATTCTCAGAGGTCACAAGCACAGGATAACAGGAGTTTTTCATGAAAGAGTGATCCCTGGCAGAAAGGCAACAGGGAGACCAAAAACCCTGAAAAATACAGAAGCAATAAAGAAATTCAGGAAGAAATGACTAAATCCTTCAAGAAATTCTCTTTACTCCATAAATTCTGCTACCTGCAAAGCAAACATGTTTTCTGTGCGAGGGCTCTCCACTGTTTTTGTGATCCCAGGGCCTCACCCAAAACATTTTGTGGCTAACGGGAATCTGGAAAATCATGCCCTACGTATCCACAATATATAGATATGGCCGAGCACGTGGAGAGGTCAGATAACTGCAGCAAGTCTAGAGTTTGTGTTTTGTTTTGCTTTTAAAAAACCTTTTTCAGTCTTCCATTAGATAATTACAGGTTTCATATTCTCATTTTCAAGGTTTATTCTCTAAACACTTCTGTCACTAAAGCAATTTCTCTCTAAGGTATCTACTCGCCAAAAGCAATTTAGGGACTTCCACATGACAGAAGCAAAGCATACAAAGTATTCTCTTCTTGCATATAAAATAGTTGTACTTCACAACTTTTTCTCTCAATATTATAAAAATAAACACGTAAATCAACCTGCCCTTTTAAAACCAGTGTGACAACGCCGCAGTAATATCATGACATTCACCTAACGTAAGCTCAGGGTAAATAAGGGCTTCCCTCCACATAAATACAAGCCTGGTGCTGACAAAAGGAGATAACAAGCTGCAGAGCTATTAAAAACAATGCTTAGATTAAAAAAAAAAAAATGATGCATCAGAGGCACAAGAACAATGCCGCAATTTTGTTCTTCTCTTCATGATGTTTAAGGAATAATACTGAGATACTTGGTTAGGTTTTTCCCCCTTTTATCCTTTACCACAGAAATATTAGAAACAGCAAACGTCTAGCCTACTTACTTTTTTCCTAGAAATCTTCTCAACAGAAACCATTCCTGAAAAGCCTTGAGAGAAGCTGTCAAACACAAACTGAACTGCCCCCCCCTGCCCCCCAGCCGCTCATCCAACCTTCAGCAAAGTGTTCTTCAGCTGCTAATACTGAATAGGAGAAAAATGGAAATAAAGACCCTATCAACTCTCAGATAATTTAATTTCTATCATTTTTAGAACTAATTTGGAACGGACCTGTATCTGAAGCATATCCCATTCAGATTAGGTCATGGTGCACACAACCAATCTGATCAGGTAATCGATATTAAAAAGGTATTATTAAAAGATAAGTCAGTCATTTCATACTCGATAAGATGCTTGCCCGCATAGCTCCAAACAAGCTACGTGAAACAACACTGCAAAATTTCAACCTCCGATGACAGTGAGAGTGCTCCACTAGTTTGTTTGTTTTGGTTTTTTTTTAAACAGAAGACGGGTGCTACCTTAGGATTTAGATAGTAGCAAACACAGCACTTGTTAAAACCCATCTTCAGATAATGATAAGGCTTCTTAAGAGGACAGAAGGAATAACTGAAGATGTTCCACGTCGACCAATCATTTAAAAATAAAAAGCGGGGTATTTCTAAAAGGCGCACCTAACACATAAAGACATGTTTAGGTTGATCTATTGTACCTAATCCATGATAGGAAGAAATTGTTTGCTGCGAGGGTGGTGGGACGCTGGCCCAGGTTGCCCAGAGAAGCTGTGGCTGCCCCATCCCTGGAGGGGTTCAAGGCCAGGTTGGACGGGGCTTGGAGCAACCTGGGCTGGTGGGAGGGCAGGGGGTTGGAACTAGGTGATCTTTAAGGTGCCTTCCAACCCAAACCATTCGATGATTTTATGATACACCAACTACAGCCCCACTGGGGTTTCAGGTGTGCCAAGCACATGTGTATGTGTGTTCAGCATTATCACGCTGACATCTGCGCCATTAGGGAAACACAAAAATTGCCAGCTCATGGCTTTGATAGTGGACTCTGAACAAGAGGTGACGTATGAATGCCCAAGAGCCCACCTCATGAAGATTGGGTTAGACAAGTTCAACAACCAGCAGCTACAATCTCTAACCTGGCTCAACAGCGTAGCTCTGCCTGGGAACCATTATATTTGAAGAACTGCACTTTTCCCCCCCCCTCTCTTTGGCATTTCTAATCTGGAAAGCAACTCTCCCGGCAAGTTTGATTGCTACACGTGCCGGCCTGTCTGTTGGGTGGGATGAAGACCGAGTATTTAGAAAGAAAAGAATATCCAACAGACAACTGTGAAGCCATCTCCTGCTCCACCTGCACGTCTGAAGGGAAGGTTATTTCTCGGAGGACAAGGCAGCGTGAGCCACGAGGCACCGGCAGCAGGGGAGGGACCGCAGCTGCTCAGAAGAGGACAGAACCTCCTCTCCCAAGCACTAATCTTGCCCCTTGGCTAATTAAGGGCGGTGAGGAGCGAAGACCATAGGCAAAGGTAAATGCTGCTGTCCCTGCCCGGCCTGCCACCGTTCCCACTGAAATGAAAGGTAACGACTGCGACGGCAGCAGGGGACCCGATCTCGAACAAACATCTCTAACCGAGTGGAAATGGTGAATCACATTTTCTCTATTTTTAAGTGATATTTGTTTCTTTTTATGAAATGATTTATTTAAAGCTGTTCTTCTGCCTAAACTTTTCCAAATATTACACTAAAAAAAAAAAAAAAATCGCCGTTCTTTTTATAATGTACATCAGATTTCTTTTCACTACCTTGTTTTTAAAGAGCCACGAAACTATTAGTTTTTGAAGCGATGCAAAACTAAACATGCTGCTCTGAAAAAGCCCGTAATTAAGCAGGCTGTAATCATTTTTCACTCTCTGGCTCCTTTTCAAAGCGTACGTCATTCTTTTGTTCCTCCTGCAGTATATTCTCCTGGCAGCAGCAACCATGCTGATCCTCGGCATTAATTACTGTTTAGGAGGATGGAAAGGCGGAGGGCAAACAGAATGGAGAGAGCAAAGAAAACAACACTATACAATTCCACAAAACCCCTCACTGGGATATTTGAAAAAGTAGCTTACAAACACCTACCCCCACAACGCTTATTAGAGGATTTAGCTGTTCCTTTTAAGGGCCTAGCCTTCTAACAAAGATCTTTAGTTCCTCAGTTTAAGGAAGATATTGACATCAAAATCTATTTTTAGTTAACAAAAAAAAAAAAAAAGGGCAAAAAAAAAAAATCACTGCTAAAAGAAAAAATACATATATTTATGGGATCTATTTGCCTGGGTTATTTTGCAAGTGCCTCATAGAGGTCTAGTATTAATCTAAACTAACATTTATTTCTACACAATGGAGAGTAATTACAATTAGCCTGGGTATCAGTGAATTTCTAATGTAGCCTCTTCAGGTGCTAGTGCCACCTTTTAGATATCTAATGACAAGGTGTCCAACGAATAGACCGAGGAGAGGCACAGACTCCTACCATGACCTACTATCTATAAACTACACGTTAAAGATTTTCACGTGTAAAAGTTGGCATTTGTAGAGTTGTCTTTTTTTAAATGTACTTATAATTCCATAATTATAAGTGCAGAACAGTAATTACTCAATCACTCAATAGCTCCGTTTCAAAAGACATCCACAGCAACCAATTGTTTCCCGTTTTATTTCACCCTCAGAATTGCTACTTAACTTGCATTTAGCAATATTCTTTTTGGGGTGAAGGCTGGAATAAGGCCTTCTTAAAAAAGATTTGTTTAAAGGACATAAAAATTTTACGTGTTTGGCACTTAAAAGAGTACAGAATGATCCGAGGCCCCACAGGGTGAGATTTATGCTATCAGGGTTTGCGTTTGATATTCAGCTTATGTTCGGAGCCGTATGTGCCCGAGCCAGCCGAAGTTCAAAGCTAAGAGCCTTGGCTTACTAGCTCAGGTACAATGATACGCTAATGCCGCTAAAGAGGAGTTTTAGGATCCGCCTCATGCTTAACCAGCTCCGAGCAGGGGCAAAACAAGCCAAAGGTTATCTCTGAAAAACCATTAACTATATAACTATAGAAGTTATTTATGCAGATGGCTAGCAATGAAGATTTGATGACGTTTGTCACTGGAAGAGAATTAAAATTATAGTGACTGTATTAAAGCAGCAAGGTAGAGCACAGCCTTTCGCTTTCTGAACTATACAAATACATGCATATAGATATTTTTATATACATATTTATATATATATTTATATGTACATATATATCTCCCTTCTATGCGTCTATACCTTGACTAGCAGTAATGAGAGAGACCATTGGCACAAGAAGAAGCCGAGGAATCCAGAGCATCCAGGAAAACATTCTGAAGGAAATATCATCCAAAATTCTCTCCTATCTCCAGATGCTTTCCAAGGGACGCTATATTCCAGAATGCGCATTGAAAAAGAAATACAGATGTTGCATAGCGTCTACGTAAACATACCGCAGCGTTTGTTCTTGTATATAGTATCATAGAGAGCATCCAAACTCTCAGACACTGTATGCACATACATGCATAAGCACATACGTGTGAGATCACGTACAGCCTCAAGATCAAGAGCTAAACAGCAGCTTTGTACTTTCACGGCCTTGCCTGTTCCCGGTGCCGAGTTCCACACGTCCTGGTGTTAAGCACAAGGCTGCCTAAGCTCTTGGTACCTCTTGAACTCTGATGCCTCTTGGACTTGCCAGACTCCGTCATTTTACCTTCAGTAAATTTAATCGTGCCTATGGATAGCGCTACAGTAACAAAGCTTGCAAGGCAGGTGACAGGGTTTGTGAATTCATATCACAAGTCAGCAGAAGGATTTTTTGCGCTTCCTGATGTTTATATATATATATTTTTTTTCCCCCAGTCCTTTTTATCTCATTGATTCTAACCCATCACCGTAGCATAAAGCAACGCCTGATTTACAAGCTGAAGTATTACTGAGACATGACATCCATCAAGAAAAAAAAAAGATATATTTCCTAGGACAGACAGAACAGTTAATAAGAGGATAAATTGTAAAAACATTTAACTAAGCACACTAATCTATCATGCTAATCTTGGAGCATTGAGTGTAAAATACAACACTTACCAGGCCAAGAATGCCAAACATGCAAACTGATAATCGTTTAAACTGGTCTCGCTCTGCCAGATCTAGCTCTGCCAGTTTTCCATCAACCATAAAACACTGATAGAAACTTAAATAATTATGGCATGAAGAAAATATCATAGTATTTGTGTGCCAATAGATTATATATTAGCATAGGAATAGGTTTAAGGGATAAAAATTTCTGATGGGAAGATATTCAAATTCAAAACAATTCGTATCTGCCCTAGACTTCTAAATCACTTCCATCTGGTTAAATACCATCACCAGCAGTAAACAGATACCATAAGGCTTTGTTCTGAGACACGGAAACCTGCTATTGTGTGAGAACACGTGATAAAGTTCATCCAAGAATACGGCCTTCAGAAAACAAAGAAAAAGTCAAAATTTACCTTCAAGACACGCAAAATCCTAGAAAAGGTATGGTGTAGCCTGATACTATGAAGCAAAGTGATTTTTTTAAAGTGGGATTTGCTTCCGAGCCTTCCTCTATAAAGGATGCAACATATCATCTCACTCGTATGTCTCTTCCTCCTCGATGCAGAAGGAAAACTCTCTTCTTACTGCAGGCAACTCAAGGCTAGGCTAGTCCATCTCAGCCACTTACAGCTTCCAGCAGTTTTCTCTCCATTTATTGCATCCAGACTCTCATTAAGTCTGGGTATGAATCACCATTTTAAGGAGGGCACAGAATGAACATCACTTTAATGATTATTTGCTGAAAATTCAGACCTTCTCGTAGATACAATGACATGCAGGAAAAAAACCCTGCCACACGAAACCACTATTATTGGAATATCTCTGAAGTCATTGCTGTTGAGAAAAGTTTGCTATTCCCGCTAAAAGTGGAATCATTGTCTTAGTCACCAACCCAGGGACAGACCGAAAGGGCCAGACAAGGCAGACAACTGTATTCAGGTTAAAGGCCAATCTGCACCCATCTGCCTCTCGGGATTTGGTCCTATGAGTCAAAATTTCATCTTCACTTTTTGCAACGCAGACTATTGATAGTGGAACAGCTTATTATAAACCTGATAATTACTCTTCTTCTCCCTGCCTCTAAAGGAAGCCTCCAAGGGCTCAATGCAATGGATTTTCAGATTAAAAGTTGGAAGAAACACTGATGAAGTAAGTGCAAGGCTGCTATACTGGGGGAACTAAAAGCAAGAAAGCTCTGTGTTTGGGGTTGTTTTTTGGGAGGGGTGGGTGGTACAGAGGGAAAGGTAAGTTAGGAAGACTGCAAAAACATACTTTACGTTCAAATATAGTTAAAAATAAGATTGGTGACTTGTGAAACATCACTAGGGTATCAAGGTCTTTTGTGGTTTCCATCCCTCTGCATCCCTTTTTTCTCATCCTGGGTTTTTCACATAAGCAGTATATTATAATTTAATATGCTGTTTCTTAACCTTTCAGCCCTATACTCTATTTAAAAAAAAAAAAAAGATAAGCAGCAACAACATGATCTTAATTCTTGTTCGTGTGATTCCTTCCTTGCTGTAATAAGTGGAACTCCAAGAGATCCCCAAAAGGCTGAAGAACCTTTCCAGAAGCTATACACATACAAAGGACTAAGGCTTTTCTCAGCCACAAGCAAGCAGAGAACAGACTGAAGGTGTCCTTAACAACTCGATACTGCTTCTCTAGAGGAGTTCTACGGGTCCATTACAGATCAAAATAGATCATACACCACTTTGTTGCTCACCAAAGCACTTCATGTAAAGAGGGAAGCGCAACTTCCAAGGATTATTTCGAAGGACTCTGTGAGCTGAAGCTGCCCGTAGAACTCATCAGCACAAGACCACAGTGATGGAGATAAAACCTTCACCAACAGAGCTGCCCTTTTATTTCGGAGAAATTGAATCAAAGGGATGTGTGTGCATTAGAAGCGGCTGCCGAATCAGAGCATCAAGAGGGTAATTGCTCCATTAGGAAAAGTCAACATGGTGAGTTAATAAAATGAGATCTACCATGAATCAATAGTTTGGAAATGATTCAAATTGTTGGGGTAGAGGAAATAGAAATGCCTTTTGCTCTTCTGATTAAAACATTTCACTGCTTTGGGTACATGCAACCTTAATATAAAAAGGTATGAAAAAGAAAATGGAAGCTTCGTTTTATAATTTAGGCCACTATAATAGTAAATTGAACAACATGCCCTTTAGGGTTCTTTCATCACAATTTGATTTTTAAGAGGAAGGAACTAAGTATTGCTTATGGACAGAAACACTCCTATCACAACTGAGTGTTTACTCTAAATATACTGTGTACATGCCTCATGTTCTTGACAGACCTTGTTCTTCGACTATTATATGTCATCTCTAACCCTCATCAGAAAACAAACAAAAAAATTTAATATTATCCTTAAATTATTTTTAGACAGTAAAGTTAAATTCGACCTCAAAATCTTTAGAAGACCATCTCATGTGTCACATGAAAAGAAAGCTAAAGAAAACGGATCAGGCTTTGCAAATGGGTTGAGGATGACATGAATTGAAAGGATCCCACCTCAACTGTTATTTTACAAATTTAAGTATTAGAAATATTCTTGATTTCCCTTTTTTTTTTTTATTATTTTGATTTGGGTTTGGTTTTTTTGTTTTTGTTTGTTTGTTTGTTTTGTGTCGTCCCCGTCCCGTCCCCCCCCCAATATACACAACAATGTACACATCTGCCAAGTTAAACAGGAATATGGGAATTACGTACATCTCCCTTGGCAATCACCTGCGTCTACAGCTCACGTAGATGTGCCCGAATTGGCTTTAAACCAGCACGATAGTGATCAGTAGCACCGAGGTCGGTGTGGGGCACCATATTCACCCCAGAGCAGCAGAGATGCTGTGAGCCTTCCGCTGGTGATGCTCTCAGGTTCGGCTGGGGTATGTCTACGTCAATCTACAGGTCTGCAAGGAATATGCAGTCTGTTTACATATTCGCATTTAAATTCATAAAGTGATAGGTGGTTACTGCTATGCTACTTGAAGTGCGTAATTCCATCTTTCTGTCATTTCTTGTACTTAGAGCAGAGATCGCAGAAGATTCTCTAGAAAATCCCTTACAAGTTATCATAAAACACATGATACCTCACTAGGCATCGGGAAGCTAAGAAATTCATACATTTTCATGCCTGATGAATAAACAAGAGGAAAATGCAGTAATGAATCAAAACATGTAAATGACAATTATCTCAAAGGTCACTGTATTTATGGTGCTTATTATGTATTAATGAAATAGGCTTAATGAACATCCTCCCAATTATGACTGTGTGGTGTCCCACAGCAAAAGCAGCAATCACAAACGTGTGAATAGGATTATGCCTCTCCATAACTTCCCAAATTAAGCATGTGTGCGAATATTATATCAGATCCAGGCCAGAGCATTGAACGCTACTTAAGTACGCTCAAGTCAACATTACAAAATACTAAATGAGTCAATAGTATCTATGGGTCATAACTCAGAGCTATTAACTTATTCTTTCTTAAATCATGACTAAAACGTGACATTAATCAATGTCTCAATGCCTTTGCAAACAATAAATGACTCATGATGCTTGTTATTAATTATAGTTGAAGAATATTCTGAATGTGTATTTTTCTTTCAACTTACATCTGTAAAATTAATTTGAAACGTATGTGGCCCGTTAAGCAAGACAAAGGAAGAAAACAGGAAAAAAGAAGAGATTTTTATCCCTTCTTCCCTCACTCCACCTGGAAGCCCAGTAAAGCCAACAAATGCCTTCAAAGGTATTAATAATGCTGCTTTATCCCATACGGAATTATTGTCCTGAGAACAAAAAAAAGGCAAGTGAATCTGAACTACTCGCAGAAATTTTAACGAAACATTCACCAGAGCCCACAGCGCATCTTTTGAATGTGCATCATTTAAGCTTATTGAAAAAGGCTCTCAGCAAGAGTCAGATTTTTGTGCTTAATAAAATACTCCCAGTCGGGGGGGAGGGGGGGGCATGGAGTTGGTTGGTTGGTTGGGTTTTTTTTAAATGCAATTCATTTTTCTAAACATTTACTTTCCTACCAAGTGAAAAACCTTTCTAGTCCAGTGTTTCATTTGCAATGAACTGCACAAAACAGCAATAGCTGTCACTAATTCTAAACTAACAAGAAATAGTGAATTTAGTTAAAATATTAGTGGCAACGCCGTCATCCTTAGCCTTAACCAGTGACTTTTATTACTAATACAGTATATCTCATTCTAAGAATTTGCTATTTGAGATTACACAGGTCTCCTTACAGTCTTTAACAGGTATTTGTCGTGGGGGAGATTTCTGTTCAAGTCAGCCACGCGTAGAAGGGAGGTTCATGATAAAACTACACGAGTGAAACAACGCACAAGCGTTTGCTTAATAGAAAAGGACCTACAAGTCAGACGAAGTTTCAGCTTCACATGAATCAAAAAGAGCTCCGTGGGAAACCTCTGCCTCACCTGAGACCAGAGTTAAATACCTGAACTATGAGAAAACTCTTTATTCACCTGATCAATCGAATTACTTCATAAAATTTCACAGTGAAGAGAAAGATATTAATAAAATTACCCTCGTTTTGATGGAAGAGAGTAATATCTTTAAGAAAACACTATACTTGCTGTAACATTTTTAAAATGGAGGTTATATAGTTAAAAGATCTGGTCTAATCCTGCAGAGTTTTCTTCCCCTTAAAGTATTTTATACTGAAACTCAGAAAAAAACCACCCCTTCTTAATACACATGGAATTTCTTAAGGTCACACACCTCTTTTAAAAAAAAGCCACAAAATTTTAGCCTCAGATAATTTAAAAAATGTACATTATCACTAGGTTTATTACCTCTTTGAAAGAATACTTAATAAAATGCCTTGATATAACCAAATGACAGGGACTTGTTTGAATGCTGCGATAACGGTTGCAACAAATAAAACGTTGACTGAAGAGCGATTCATTTTTCCTTTGTGCACTTACATTTTTGTGTCCCTAGTGCACGGCCGGCCATGGAAAGATTAATTTCTCATATAAGAAGCTTCAGGACCAATGATACTGAGCAACCAACTATAAATTAGGCTAAGAAAATTGCACATGTATTTATTTTGTCAGGGATGTCCATTTAGGAATCGTAACTGAAGGAAACAGGCCAAACTCCGAGGGCACTAAATGGCAATTTGATTTTATGTACAAGTCCTCTAATCCCAAGAACATATAATTAGCTACTTTTAAGCCTGCACCTCACTGCTGTCAAAGAAAAGCTGGAGTGCCCACTAATTCAAACCCCATAAAAGTGGGACTCTCAGCTAAAAGAAAGTAGAAGAAAATTACACAACTGGAAAAATAACGCACCGTACGCATCACTCAGAGCTGTCAACACACAAGGCACCAGTTTGCAGTCCCTGCTCGTTCAGACATCCCCAGATTCATAAATGACATTTTAAGTCATCTCTTGTCGTGGCAAGACCCACGTATGTTTACACCCCTCACCACCGCACAGCAAGAGTTAGGTGGAGGTGGCAACAGAAGTTCTGCATGACATCATGCACCCATCAGCTCTGCCAGGTTCAGAGCAAACATCTCACATCTGCTGGCCTCCACACGTCAAGCCGGGCACATCGGACCCCATGCTGGGCATATGCTTTACTCACACTTTTTTTTTTTCCCCTTCTTAAGAGTAGAATAATATATATAACGATTATTTGGCTGTGCCCATCAGCCCTTCCTCCCTGCCATGAAGGAAGCAAACCACATGCGATGAATGGTGAACACCTCACGATGCAGCTGCTGCCAAGGAGGTGGCCATGGCAAGTGCCCACGTCCCTCAGTGGTGAGCTGCGTGCCAGAGCAACACAAGAAATACAGAACCATCCCTGCCACTCATCTCGAACTCCCCAGCTAGCTGAGACGGCCTCAACAGCTAAAGGACAACTAAAAGTTAAAACCAACACAGATAAGGTTCTCTCAGCCTTGAACGTTGCTTATAGACAGACGCTTCTGTGTCACGGCTTTTTATCAATGACAGGTTCACGTAAAACTCAGGTAGCATTACCAGCTAATTACATGTCTCCTTATGCTTAAATTAGAGATATGCAAATACACTAGGCCTGATTGCTGCTACGCGAAGAGCTGAAATTGCTTTTTAAACTACCAGATACTGCAGAACATCTCCAGGTGGAATGTGCGGAAAAGGTGCATCTGATGTCTTACATGGATAGCTGGAAAAAGATGGGATGTTTCTTAAATGAATTACTCTTTTCTCTTCCTCCCATCCCTACATATTTTAAGCAGTACCCTGCTCCAACTTCCATTATCTGGCAAAGTCCACAACTGGAAGACAAGCTGCACATTTTACGACCCCCTAATCCAGCTCTCTCTCAAAAGGCAACCATATAAACGCGACCCTAGACCCGTCTGGGATATCATCAAACAGCAAATACCCTACAGCGCTTCCTCCTGCTCTTCATGCTGCCTTTACACGCACGGTTCTGTCCCTCCTCGCACACCCATTGCTCCCATTAATGGTAAAAGCATTTGTTATTTGGTGTTGATTGATTAACTCTAATGGAAACACTTGTACGTATCGTGGGAAGAACGCATACCAAAGCTTTTAAAAAAAATTAGCGCAAGGTCTTCTCAGGACATAATGATGGGAAACAGACTAAGAGACCTAGTTTGAAAACAAATACACTGAGGGCAATCAGGAACTTTAACAACTTGTTTGCCCAGCCTCTCTGGTTGGCATCTTTCCTGCTAAATTGTACCTGGGATTAAACTCTGCTAAATATATCGCCAAATTAAGTGAGAGCTGTCAATTAAAAGTGTTGAAAACACATACTGGAGGATCACCATGTACTGTAATATTAAAAATGTAAATTAGCATTAAGTCCTCTATTACCCCTTTTGGTCTGGTAAGGAACCTTAAGAAACGCAAGGTTTTCCGCAATACCTGCTCTGGGTGACCCTGCTCTGACAGGGGGGTTGGACTAGATCATCTCCAGAGGTCCCTTCCAACCCTACGATTCTGTGATCCTGTGTAATATAGCATCTACTATTCAGCAGAAGAGCAGTTCCCGTCTCTCAAAGTATCAACTATTACATATTGACCATGAAACATTAACACATAAGGTGCCTTGAATAAAGATCCAGCTAATGCCATTGCGTTCAGACGTTATCCCTGCTTTCCAGGTGTTTTGGAAGCTGGTGGAAGGTCCAAAAACAAGACCATAAATCATCTGATATTATTTTCTGTAGTGTTTCCCGTAGTGCAAAGAAATTAAGAACACCCTGATGTACCGACAGACTCCATTTACAATAGGACTTTCTACTTATCCATGATTTCTTGACATTTTTTTAATAGAAAGACTCGAGTTGCAAACGTCATACATAATGCTCCTCTTTCACCCCACAGCTGTGATACATGCCGATTTTCTGATAACTGGGAAACCATTAGCCAATATCAGCGCCAGAGAGGCAAACTGGATCATTCAGTCATTTCACAGACCTTCTCCCTCCCACAAACATGTTATCTAATGACGACTGGAAAATTCCGATTATCAAAGCTGCACGGACTTTTCAGCAAATAAATTATCCATTAAAACAATTTTGATTAAACCATCCCTAGTAATGAGTTTGAATTGAATAAACTAAACAGCATAAATGAAAGAAATATGTTTTTTCACAGGCAAATCTAGAAAATGAAAAATGAGGCAGGGGCGGGTTTATACTCCACAGCAACATGTTGGTTCAAACTCTCTGCTGGCCTCATCCCAAGCTGTTGCTCGAACCGAATCCGTGCACAAGCCTGCTGAATGTTGCAATGGCTGGCTCTTCCAGCGTGCCAAGGTGGCTCCTCTTCTGTTGACAGTATTTTATTTTGTGCAAAATTCCTACCCAGGCTTTGGGCAAAAGGCAGCGAGTGACTCGAGTGTCCGCTGGCTACAGCATTCACCTGGAGGCAAGGCGGTAGGTTCTCGCACCAAGAAGCGCCTAGGATTTTTTGTTTTACAGAGCTGTAGAAAAGAAGAGGCTGAGGTAACCCTACCCTGAATATTGCATCCAAATGCTCTTGGACCACGCCAGTAAGAGATGTGGGTTCGTACCTCATCACTCGAGGGGAAGGATCCAAACCAGGTTGTCTCACATGTTGGGAAAGCATCTTAACCACTAGAGTAGTGACTGGCAGTCACTGGCAGTGAGTTCCACCTCGCCGGTTCTTACGAAAAACAGTGGTTGTACAAGCATTGGTGTAGATTTCCAAGGTGAAATTAAGGCAATGTATTGAACAAAGTGAAAGCTGAATCCTGTTCTCTCTTCTTTTTGCCCCCTGCCCTCCCGCAATGGACAAAGCAGATGGAAAAGGTTGTGCTTTAATTGATACCTCATGGTACAAATAATGTCAGCTTTCTTTTGAGCACTGGATCATTTGCTCAAAAGGTCATAGCAGTTTCAAGTCATGAAAAAAAAAAAAAAAAGTCAAGTAGTATCTGAAAGGCCTCACTTTATTTTACTTCCAACCACGTCAGTGCTAAACCTTCATTTTCTGACCTGGTTAGGAACATCCCTGGATTCATACCATAGAAATTGAGCCAAATGCTAAAAAGAGTGAGGATTTCCTATGCATTTTGAGGTTTAAAAGCCATTTGTGTCCGTCTAGGGTTTAACAGGGACAACCACAACCAGTCTAGAGGCTGGAAGGTGGGTGATACTTCAACATTTGAGTTTTGAAGGGATTCGTAGTCCTGCGGATGCTGATCCCCAAGCACCCTGGTGTCAGGGCAGAACACTAGGCCAGGTTACCTACGATTCATCACAAATTTCTGGGGTGTGCTATATAAAGCGAACCCACCTTTCTGGCCACCCCTAACCCTATGGAAACAAATGGAAATGTAGGGCTTGCACAAAAGTTACGGCACACATCCCTTCTTTGTACAGATGAAAACGAGGGAAAAAATGAGGAGGCGACACGTTAGGCAAGGAAAGCAAGAGGTAAGACAGTTTCTGTAGTTGAAGAATAATGATATAGCTGGTTTAGAAGAACAAATGAGATATACTTAAGAAAACAAGACTTCCTGAAGGCAGTACTGTCAATGGGGAGTTCACCTATACTTCTTTTTACTCGGTGAACTGGACAAAATCATGTCTTTGCTTCTTTCACGGGTAAGAGCTGTGGCTCTTATTGCCATTTTTCCATGAAGCCTACCATATTACCGATCATTTTGTATGGATTAAAGAAGGAGTTTCACTATTAAAAGTTGCTTAGATATTTGACCTGTATCCTAGCTGAAGGAGATCTGTTACTGTTGGCTACTTCCCTGTATTAGTCAACGGAATTCAATAGTGCTAAATGGCACCACAGTGTAAAAGGCAAACTGAAAAGGTTTTTAAAAAAAGAAGCTATAAATATACATGAAAAGGAAAAGCCTCAAGTTTTATTTTAAAATACTTATGTAACAAATTGATCACTTTGGGAAGGACAACCCAGTAAAAAGCACTTAATCAAGCCAAAGCTGTCTGCTTTGAAAGGACAAATAAAGAAGTAGGTAGGGACAGACAACAGATCTGTAGGATATTACAGCTTTTGAAAAAGATGGATCCGAGCTGTGCTGTTCATCCTGGGGCTTGAGAGCAAGCTTTGAGTATTTTTACCATTCAGGGAGATCATAGAATCGTAGGGTTGGAAGGGACCTCTGGAGATCATCTAGTCCAACCCCCTGCCAGAGCAGGGTCACCCAGAGCAGGGGGCACAGGAACGCGTCCAGGAGGGTTTGAATGTCTCCAGAGTTGGAGACTCCACCACCTCTCTGGGCAGCCTGTGCCAGGGCTCTGCCACCCTCACAGGAAAGAAGTTCCTCCTCATGTTTAGGTGGAACTTCCTATGGTCAAGTTTGTGCCCATTACCTCTTGTCCTGTCCCTGGGCACCACTGAAAAGAGCCTGGCCCCATCCTCCTGACACCCATCCTTTCAGTATTTATAAGAGTTGATGAGATCTCCCCTCAGCTGTCTTTTTTCCAGACTGAAGAGACCCAAATCCCTCAGCCTTTCTTCATAAGAGAGCTGTTTGAGTCCCCTAAGGACTCAAAGGTTCCTCTTTGCCCAGATCTCCAGCCTGTCCAGGTCTCTCTCGATGGCGGCACAGCCTTCTGGTGTGTCAGCCACCCCCCCACAGCTTTGTGTCATCGGAAAACTTGCTGAGGGTGCACTCTGTCCCCTCATCCAGGTCATTGATGAATATTGAAGAGGACTGGACCCAGCACTGACCCCTGGGGAACACCACTCGTCACTGACCTCCAACTAGACTCTGGGCCCCTAATCACTACCCTCTGAGCTCTGTCTTTCAACCAGTTATCTATCCACCTTACTGTCCATTCATCTAGCCCACTCTTCCTAAGCTTCCCTATGAAGATGCTGTGGGAGACTGTGTCAAACGCCTTGCTTAAGTCAAGGTAGACCATATCTACCGCCCTGCCCTCAACTATCCATCCAGTCATGCCATCATAGAAGGCTATCAGATTAGTCAGACATGATTTCCCCTTGGTGAATCCATGTTGAGTACTTCTGATAGCTTTCTTTTCCTCCACGTGCCTTGAGATGA
>VXBH01000659.1:62332-102182 GCA_013400035.1 Rynchops niger
GTTACGTCTTTGGACGGCTGACAGGGGAGCTGTTTTATTTGAAGCAGGCAAAAAAAAAAAAGCAAAGGGTTGCTGTAGCGCTGCCTCTCACCTCCCACACAGCCCGTACCTACTGTACCACAGCGCGCGTTCCAGCTCCCAGCAGCAACGCCAGGAAACTATTTACCCAAGGAAATAACGATGATAAGAGGACAAAAATAGCCTGAAATGATGGAAAGCATTTCGCTGATAGATACGGCGAAACGAAAGGAAATGAAGCTGTTAAAAAGATAGAACATGGAGCAAGGCACAGAAGGGGGGAACTGTTCCTTTGGTTGCAGCAGGACATCTGGCAGAGGCAATGCGTTTTTTCCCCCGCTGCACTCGCACTCCGCAGTTTACACTGATGGCTGGGCCGGCTCCAAAGCAAGCCATCTCCCCTTGACAGAAGGCCTATTGCTAAGACTTTGCCTTACATAGCTCTCCCATTCACTTCCCTCCCAGAACCAGTGGGTCAAAATAAACTACTCGTATCCCTACCTTGGAGATGCACAATAACACCCATCTATGTGCCCCGGTCACCGTTGCAGCCCGAGAGCTTCATTAGGGAATCTAATGCATTTCAAATAAAACATACTCACGGCTCTGATAGCTTATGGAGAAGAACATTAATACCCTTCTAGGCTATTTTTGTTGGCATTCAGGCCGTTGGGGTGGGGGGAAAGAATAAAAAAAAAAAAAAAAAAAAAGCCCAGCACTACAGGGACAGAGAAACAGGTGCTTACTTTATCTGAAATTAAATCACTTATTTTCCTGATTAAACAATATCCATGTCCATATTAGGCAACCAAAACAGACTATTTTTGCCTCTCATTTTTTGACTATTGACTTTCTAAAGGTACAAATTAAAATGGTGAATCCGGTACCTTCCATGGGCAACAGCAAGATCTGTTTACTGCTGTAGAAGATAAATAGCAAGGTGCCTTGGTATTGCAAGAGAAAATGAAGCGCATGAAATATACCAAAGGCTTCTAAAGCAGATACACACGAGAGAGTAAGTAATACTACAACGTTTGCTTTCTTCTACTATTTTATAGACCTACACCTTAAAGTTAGAATCAGTCACCCTGGGCATTTTTGCTTTTTGAGATTCTGTGAAACCAGATTCTCTGAGTTTCACTTACATCTGCATCAATAAACATTGTCTGAAATAAAATATATTTTTAGAAAGGCCCAGCATTATGAATGAGACCTTTTGTATTATATGATATACACCACGTGCTCTGGTAAAACACGAAACTGGCCTTTGCTGGTTTTCCATCCCGGATGAAGATAGCTACTCCTTCCAAGACAGGAGTAAAGACAGGAGTACACCGACTCAGCAGAAGCTACGGAATGAAGCTCTGGAAACACCCCCACCCCCACCCCACCTTCAGCCTCTCTGGTTTGGCCAAAGAGTGAGATCAACCCTACTAAATTATTCCTAAATCTCAATCCCAGGTGCAGATAGCCACATCTTCCAACACACCACTGTGGAAAGACCAAGGAAATAATGAAGCGGATGGCACGCAGGTCATCAGGAAGGTAAAAACTGTTTAACTTAAGGACGTGCAGGAGGAAAATCAGTATGAAGAAAGCTCAGGCTGAATTTCAGGAAGCATTTCATAATGATGAGATCCATTTTTCGTCATTATGCATAGTGACAATCTTTTTTGTTTTGTCTGTGTCACTGCAAGGATCTGCTCCTTTCTCTTTAGGAGGACGATGGGCTCAACGGCCACTGAACACCACGATACAACAGTGCCATCTTGCTTGCTCGTTTTCAAGTCAGTATTATCCAGATTCAGCCGCAGCTTCACAAGACAACGCAATAACAAAGTGCAAATGAAGCCCAGAGGAGTTTTACTCATGTACCAGCCATGCCACATCCCCAGCGTAGCAAGTGGTGGACTCACCTAAAACTCACAAACACGTGACCAGGTCTCACCCAAACCGCGGGTAACTGGCTTCACCTGGGACACTTAGTATTTTCCTTCATTTTTTCAAATTACCCCAACATGACATATTGATACAGGCAACCAAATCTGTGGCTATGACTCTTAAGACATCAACAGCAGAAGTAAAAGCTGTTCTCACCCAGTCCTACCAACGTTTGCTGAGAACTGTTGTAGTCTCCCTCAGAAGGGAGCCTGTGAGAAGCAGCGCTCTGCAGCTAAAAATAAAACCACCCATTTCCTCTAGTTGCGTTTGGCATTTCTGCTTCCAAAGCAAAAATACACATTGCAGTTTGAAATCGTTTGGACTGGCATACGTTCAAAATTCACAGCTAAACCCGTTAATATTTAGTGATATATTAATGCTTTATAAGAAACTTTTTCACGTAGCATTGCTTTTGAATTATAAAAATGATCAGGGCTGAATATACAACCATCAAGGATACAATTTAATGGCTAATGGCTCTACAGAACCAATTCGGACAATTTATACTTACAATGTAATATTTATACCATATATCTTTAAGCCACATTTGAATTTTCAGTGTGTCAGTGTATCAATAAACCAGTATAAAACTGGAAAGCGTTTCCTGGACAAATTAGTATTGGAGTGAAAGATGAATGAGAACGGTACGACAAGCAGCTCTTCCCTAGGCATTAAATAGCCAGTGTGGCTTTGCTTGTCTGTAAGCGTTTCAGCTGTAGAACACATATTGTTGTCCCTTACATGATAATTTTGTCTATTTGGGAAGAGTGTTCCTATTGAGGGAAATCCTTAAGCACATCCTAATTCACGCCAAAGTAACTGTTACTTTGGTATACATGTATCTCAAATACTTCAATGGGGTTTTTTTTTGCATCTCACCTGGTCCAACTGCTCCAGTCCCTGTACATTACACTGATTGAAAGAAGGTCCGTGTGGGATCAGGGATGTGCAACGCAGAAGGGCAGCCATCTCATCATATGGGAAACAGAGCTGGTACTTGACAGTTAAAGAAAGAGAATCCACGTTCGGACAGTGCATGCGGTAGGCAAGAGGGTTAAGGCTGTTCCCATTTCTCCTTTAAAGCAAGAAGGGAATATTGGAATATCATCTAGACTAAATTATTTACATCACAATTATAAATAATACAGAAAGAGCATTCTGTTGCATTGCCGTTGCCTTCCTTTCATCCCTAAAAGCAACTGGACAGCAAATAGTTTCGGAATGGATTTTTTTGATCACATGTCTGTAAACGACAAAGATGTTTGCAATTTTTGTTTGCAGTCATTTGAAACAGTAAAACTTATTTTGGGAAACACGGCGTCTCCGCTGCTACACAGAGACCATGCAAAAGTTTAGACATTAGATGAATATTATCTTCAGGAATTCATCATTAGTAGCAGTATTTTAAACAGCTACTACACACGCTATCACCATTTCAAAGTCATTTCCCCATGTTTTTTGCAACGTGTAGCAAAACTTGCCAATTTTAATTACAGCTTCTAAGGGACAGAGTGGTCCATTCATAACATGTCGGTAATTTGTCTCCCTCCCATTTCAAAAAAGGAGCTCTGAGGGATCCAAATTGTGGGAGCTAAACATCCTACTGGGGGTAGGTAGCTGTGTGATACAATCTCCCCTTAAAAGGCAGGAAAAGAAAGGACATTTCACATGTGGTTGAACATCTATAAATATATATTTTTAATATGTATATACATGCACACACACACTGCTTACCACCCTTAAAACACTTCATCTATTGTCTGGCATGATGCATTGTATGGAGAGTCTGTCCAGATGAAAAAGAGTTGCTTTGCTAAGCAGAAGTTTATATTGTATAAACATTTCCATATAAAGAACATACATGGAATTTCCAATGTCTTATTCTAAATGAAGGCTGCCCTTAGCCTTTGGCTTAACAAAGCCCCTAATAATTCAGTTGGGGTCAGTTAAAACCAAAAAAGTCTAGGTTCTGACTATACATCAGATGTATCAAGAAATCCAATTCCAGCATTAAGAGAAGGAAAATTCAAGACTATGTACTATGAAGCCCATAGTCGAGTACTTCATTTTCCGAGTTATCCGTGAGCTGTTATTCACAGCTCTGATGGGACCTGCAAATATTTTCCCTGGGTCATAGCTCGTATACATACTAATATGAAACTTGGGTCACTAGCACCGAATCCACAGTCAACGACTAATAATTTTAGAAAAAGCCTTCAAAATATGAACTTAGGATTGCAGTCTGTTCCTGAAGCAACCTGTTACCTTGTCATATAACTACGAATATTTGGGAAAAAATTACGATGATACCCTCAAAGCTATGCTTTACCACTTTAAATAAAAGAAAGCAATAATTACGAAGACAGTAGAGGATGCTTTTGTGCCTTTCTTTAAGTGCAACAGAAACCAGGTTGCCACTTCTTCAGCATCAAAGTCCAAATTGGATCAAGGCGTGTGGAGGTAATAACGGCAGCAACAGATTCCCTTCCTACTCCTTTCATGGTTAAGTGAAGTTTGTTCCTTTTTTATTTTCTAAGTATGGTTAGGCGCCTCAAGCATGCTTGTTAGGATGGAAAAAGCGTGCAAATCCCAGACCTAGGACCCTGCCAAAAGTCTCTTTAGACAGTCAAGGCAGCCAGAAGTATGCTGAGAGCTTGCCAGAGCCATATTGGGTGGCTAAAATTAAATAAACAGTTAATAAAAAGATTTTGAATCAACCTACATAAATACAAACTTATAGATTAACTGCCTTATCTGCTTTATAAAAGAGGATCTAAGATAGCAATGAGCCCTTGAAATGCTTAGATAGCCACAAGTTCTGCACAGCTGATTTAAACACAGAAGTACTTGCTATTATCTCTTTCAGTAAGACGAGGCTTACATTTGAAAAAAAAAAAAAAAAAAAAAATAATCATTGACTCCTCTGACAGTGATTTCTCTTCCTTTAAAACATAAACGCGCTCTGCCCCCTGTTGTCAGCAAATTCCAAACCGTACCCTGCAGCAAGAGGCGAACAGCAGGACCCGAATGACTGAAATATCGAGAATTATTTAAAACAAAAGGCAGCCATGCCGCAAAGGTATTTTAGGAATATGGTGCTGCATAGTGAAAAACGTTCCTGAATTATTATCTGCATGCTTGAGGCTGTTTATTTTCTCTGCTCACTATATTATTATTATTGGAATATATTACCATGAATATGAAACCAAACATATACAAATGGCCAGTGTTTTGGATATTAGAAGAGACTAGCTACTCTAGGAAGGAAAAAAAAATGCTTAAAGGAATTAAAGACAAGTTTTATCAAGTTCAGAAGCCTCTCTTTTCCTTTACCTCTGCATGTTTATGTCGAACAAGGTAAAGATGGATGCTCTGAGCTCAGCCATCTAGCTTCTTAGCGACAATGGGAGTTTATATCCCAGTTTCAATAAGTGAAACGAATGCAACAATTTGTCACTGACATTTTCCCCTGATCAGAAAATCATGCAAATTTGCTGTAACCAACATGTGGCGAGGAGATCAAAACCAGATCTGCACCCATCAGGATACTTGGGGACGCTTCCCAGGCTTCTCTTGCCTCTGGAACTTCTGAGCTACTTAGACCTTCCCGGGCACCTGGGGGAAAAGATGATAAACAAGGGGGATAGAAACTTTTGGGTCATCAGAAATGATCCCACAGGAAAGGAATAACGAAAATCTTAGATCACAGCCACCGCAAGGCATTCCTGACCAAGACATTGCCATTCCTTCAAAAATAAAGTGGCTGATAAAACAAACTCACCAGCGATAGAAATACACAGTGCCTACCTCCAAGTACAGTTAACAATAATATTTGCACTCCCGCGTCCTTCTTAGAATAAAATTGTTTAAATAGCCAGAAGGAATGGCTTAGTGGTCTAATCCTGAATAAAATATTCCTTAAATCCACAGGTTTAAATGCCAGTGGGGTCAATTTGCTTTTCTCCTTTCCAGGACAGAGCAGATGAATTGCAAGCGGCTTACACTACGCGCTTCAGGGAGAGCTGTGGCTTTCAGGTGGTGCAAACAGAGAGAGAGACCTTTTATAGCCCACTTGAGCAATTAGAAATGTTATATCTATCCTAAAAAAAATCAAGGTTTGTCTGTTGCCCCAGAATCTATTTTCCAGTTTGGGTTTTTTTTTTTCCCCTCAGCTACCATTCCTTCACCTTGGAAGCGGTTGCAGATTATTTTACTTCCAGTATTCAACCTCCATTCTCTGCAAACACTTCTAAATTTTGCTGATGTATTAATTTAAAGCCACTGGAATTGCTTGCTGGGAAATGACGCGTGTGCTCCAGACCAGGACTAATATCTCCATATCTTTATTTACAAGCACCCTCACTAGATGCCACTGACTTTTGATCAATCATCTTTTATTTGTGAAATGGTACCTAGCAAAAAAAGAACTAACACGATCCTGGAAAATAAACCAAAATGAAATCACGTTGGAGAAGTTACCGCTACCTAAGTTCTATTAATCTATGAATATCTGCTTTTAAACAGCTTGTTCTGGGTTTGAATGTTTTCTCACGTGAGAACAGGAGGAATCTGAAGTACCATCAAGAAGCGTATTTTGGCTTTGCCCTGTTGTATTAAAGTGATCGTAAGCGTGAAAAGTATTGCTCCAAGTCTTGCATATAATTTTCTCCTTCCGAACATCCGGCATCCAGTAGCAGTTGTGGTGTTTATTTCCCCATCCCAAAATAAACCCTGGCATGAGACACAGGCCAAGCATCTTCTCGTTCACTGACCAGAAAACAGAGCAGAGACGTATATTAATGTACAACTCCACTGTCTGGATAAAAACTAAGGATCTTCCTCCTCTATACGTTTTTAGTTAATACATTCTTTTCAAGCGCACATTTAGAAAACATGCACAACAGAACAGGCAAGAGCTCCTCTATAATCCTGCGCTCTCACTCTGTTCACATTTGCCTGTTGTAAAACGTAAGAGCACAGCAAAATGTGCCCGGTACCCATAATATACATTAGTCTTTCCATTATAAGCCTAACTTTAGGAAGCTGCTGCAGAGGAAGAGGGGTTTTATGAAGGAGGATGATTTAGCTAATATCCCTGAGTAAATGCAATCTCTACCTTTAATTGCAAAACACCTGGATTGTCATAAAAATTCATATTGCCCTAAAATCTGCATTATGCGCCCGGCAAGAAAGCATTCGCGCAACTTCCCAGCTGGGTTTTTTGTTGGTTTTTTTTTTTTTTTTTTTTCAGATACTGGGACTGAAAACTTGAATGACGACACCGTTTAAGTAGGGAATGAGGAAGAGACACCTCTCATTCTGTTGCTGTAAACCAATTAGTTGGCCGCATTCATTTGCGCATTTTTAGAGGAAAAGTTAAGTTTTAAATTTGCATGGCTGGTTGCTATAAGGCTTCTCGCGTATTGTCTTATATGTCACATCCACCGGTAGTAAAACCACCGCTATCACTCCTTTAACTTAGTTTGACGCACTACTGCTAAAACATGCAAATCAGGACTTTAACAAGAAATCTATAGGTTTCTGCAGCAGCTAAAGGCAAAAAAAGTGATGTTTTGACACTTTGGCAGCAGTTTTACAGCACACCTAAGCCAGTTCCCAGTGGTGGGACTGGCCCAGAAGCTGCCTCTGGGCCAGCCTCATGCTCCTGCTCCCACAGCACCTACACGGGCTCGTACCAGGGTTGGACAAACAAAACCGTCACTACGAGGAGTGTGAAGAGAGACCGTTTCCTCCGAGGCTAGCAGTGAGGGCGGCTGCGTCTCGAAGGGGCTGTATTCCCCCAAAGGAACGCCCCCGGAGCTGCGAGGGACGCACACGCCTGGTTTCCTTAGCACTTACATCGGTTTCGCTCAAATTCACTGCAGGGAAGCAAAGCACACGTTACAGCTTCCAGGTTGGGGAACACACAGCAATTGTACTTTGAAATATGGAAACGGTTCTTGAGAAAGGAATAAAGTAAAATAAAGTAAAATCAGACTTTCATGTTGTTTCCAAACTACCTGTTATTACACTTTGTGACTTACAGCTACCTCTCCAGTAATCCTGTGAGTCAGGGACAAATTATAACCATTTCAGAAGTCTAAAATTCAGCTATTTCCAGTTGAAAGGACTGATTTTGTTTAGAAGCATTTTAACCCAATATATCTACTCTTTTACTTGTTCAAAACCTTTCCTCAATGTTTTGTCTATACTTTGATACTCGTATTTAAATATTTCTAGCGCCAGCTTGCCCGGCGGGTCCTTTAATCTCATTTCTGAGCCGCTTCAGTAAATGCAAAGGAAAACCAGGCTGAGGGCACATTTTTGTTCCTGTAGCTGCCAAACGCAGATGAAGAGACAAACCCAGCTCGTTGTGTGTTGCGCCGAGGCGTTAAGCATACTGTAATTTCCCAATTGTGATTTCCCAGAGTATTTATCAAATTAACTCCACAGAACAGCTTTACGCGGGATTCCCAGCAGATACACACAGGCAGGACTTCTACATTCCCCTTCCCCTGCGATGCTGTTTGCTAGTCATTAACTTCTGCCCTGGGAATAACGCAGAAGCAAGCGGGGGAAATGACTGCCTCGTTATTATCCCTCCCCACAGCCAGAGAGAAGAAACATTTGCGCTGCTATTAGCAAATGCCATCTCAGTCCCGCAGAGACGAGAATTCATCGTAGAAAGGTATCGCCGTCCAAGCACCTGCATGGACCGCTACAAGGACTGAGGCATCTAACCCTATAGACACAGGGGCAGACGTACATAAACAGCACGTATCAGTTTAAACTAATTATAATGGTGTTGTAAAGATACATTGATTCAGTGAGTTGGTTAAAAGATCTCTTCCGAGATCACAGAATCACAGAATTTCAGAGCTGGAAGGGACCTCTAGAGATCATCTAGTCCCACTCCCCTGCTAAAGCAGGATTGCCCAGAGCACATCACTCAGGACTGCATCCAGGCGGGTCTTGAAAACCTCCAGAGAAGGGGACTCAATGAAACTAAAACTGAATACCAACAACGCTGCTCAGAGAGCAGAAAAGAAGTATGATCCATTCAGGAAAGCCCCTAGTTCTTCCCATCTTCCATGTAAAACTGGGCCTTAATATGTAATGCCATAAATCAGATGGCTAGCCACCAACATCAGCTGGTTGTTTTGTACCGTTTGCTTGGTTGTTTTTTCTTTAGTCATATAGGAAAGGGGAAAAAAAAACCAGAAAATTTTTAGCATCTAGCACCACTGGGATTTCAAGGCATTGTAAAGATCTATGGTGAAATGTCAACTATTGCAATTCATCTCCGATATGATGTGCCCAGTGCAACTAAATCACTGAGGAAAGCTGCTACGTCCTGGCATCCCTGACCAGTCACCTGCCTTCCACCGAAATCCTTCAGCCACCCATAACCTCCTGTAAGTCCACAGGAACTTAAATTTACCACATTTCACAACCAAAGCCTTCTCCTCTAAGGTGCCACATCTTCCAAACCTTCTTCAAGGAGCTCACGCAAGGACACACTTCACCTTTGCCATATGGAGGTCTTCACGTTTGGCGAGACCGCAGCCTGAGCTCTCGTCTTTGGGGTCAAGCCCTGGGCTGCTTCCCAGGATTTCAGTTGAACAAGCACCATCAAGCTAATTTGTGAAAAGCCAAGGAGGACAATATTGCATATGAGGTTATAGAAGCCATTTAAAAATTATTTTATTGACTTTAGCAACTAAGAAACTAAAATAGCTATTGAACTTCTCCTGCTGCCACAGCTGTCTCCTCAGACCTACCTGACAGGCTTCACCCTGCTATGCAACTATTCAAGCAGACCAAAAACTGAAGCACTAGGCTAGCTTGTATGGGTCCAGGTTTTATTAAATTAAATTTCTTTTGTCATTAGGTCCTATCTAGCAAGCCTAGTGTAAAGCTAATACTATCTTCACTGCAAATCTATCTTGCCAGCTGGGATTTGATTTAAAATTTTCACTTACAATATAGCAGAGGAGAAACATTCAAGAACTATGTCATTCTGCCAAGTACTGTGCCTCGAGAGCCACGCAACACCGATTACTGTCCCCAACTTGTCCCCTTCCTTTTATGAACCTATCTACCCCCTTCTCAATGTCCTTTTTTTTTTTTTTATACTAAGGGCGAGCGAATGCTTCTGTCCCTAGTTTTAAAAATGGATGATAAATAGATAGTTTTTGTATGACAATAACATCTTCCACTACTGAGACGAAAGTTCAGTAGTGATCTGTCCTGGTCTGAGGACAGATCCCAAACCATGACATAATCCTTCACTATCACACTGGGCTGGCTTTAGCTGCTGAGATCTGTTTCTTGGTTTTGACTTTCAAAGGTGATTTCTGGTTAAAAGTCAAGCGAAGAATGTGACTCAGCCGCCTCTGGGAAAGGAGCACCTCAAAGCGACAGGGGAGCCATCTACCATGGGTTCTTTCCTGAAGAGAAAACTTCTTTCCCAGAAAGAATATTTGCTATTCAAGCCTTTGGCCAGTCTTCCCCTTTTAATCCCTTTTCAGTGGCCTCTATGGCTTCTCAGCAACGCGTCCAACCCAGCTTTTCATGTAATAAATACAAGCCTGCTCACCCAAAGGACTTACTGGGCAGAGAACACCTCAGGATGGGACAGTGACCAGCCCAGATCTATTTCCAGCTGGCTCTTTGCTCCTAACGCTTCATTTCTATGTCAGGCTCCACATATCCACTCTTTTGGATTGGTTTTGATCTGTATCAATTTTTAAGAGACTCTTAACTCCAGCATTATCCAACACCTTACAATCCAAAACCACATTAAAAACTCACCACTGACTGCTGTCTCAAGTTGCCATCAACACGTTCTCGTTAAAACTCAAATATCCAGATTTAATCTGCAATTTATAACTGTTTGAAGCCACCTTTGAGGCATAACGGTGCTTTTTTAGTCCTGCTAGTTTTCAGTGAGTTGGTTTAATGCGTTTTAAAACGTCAGCATGCCGAAACACAGAAGAACTAGTTGGTAGCTTTAGGACAGACTAGCAGAAGCCGATTAAAGCTAAATATGCCATTTTTTGAGTCTTATGGCAAACTCTGTAAGTTATCCGTTTCTTAATACTTGCACAACCCAGCAGAGGGCAGGTTCTGCCCTCCCAATGAGCGACCAAAGCCTGTCGCGAACTGTCTCCTGCGATTCAGGCGGAAAATGCCCTCCCCAAACAGGGGAGCGTACCCAGACCTCAGCAGGGAAAGAGCCAGCAATTTACAATTTCCTTTTATAGCCCAACAGCCACCTGGAGCCACGTTCTAACCGACTCAGAAGACAAAGTGCTTACCTTCGACCCACTTCAACGGGCTTGTTAGTCAAACCAAGCAAGGGCTACAAAGGCAGTTAACTGTAGGATTTCGCTCTGAAATACAGACAAATTATACACCCAAATACTAATTATAAATACATTCACCAGGAATCCTTTTCAGCAAGAATGCTGTAGGGGGAGAGGATGAAGGGTATACACACTTCCCTGCCCTGCAACCTTTAGCAAGAAGGGATCACCTCTGACACGTACCATCACAGTTACAGCATTTTTATTAGGTAACTACCATATTATATAAGGAAAGACGATCTCCAGTTAGATACGCATAGAATGTGTATGTGGTGAGGGCAAAGAGAATCTAAATATTAATACTTAAAGGGTATACGCCTCTCCCCGCAGCCACCTTTGGGCAGTCCACCTAAGGCAGCACTTGGATTTTTCAGCCTTGTATGCTACGACCTATACTACGATAGAAGGAAAGCAAATACCACAGGGCAACGTCATCCAGCTGTTCAAATTACCTGTCGTTTACTTTCCCCGACACACGCTGCTCACGAGGCTTTGCCTGCGTTAACCCATCTGTGCATGTGTAAAGCACTGAACATCCTGAGAACGGTGTTACTGAGAAAAAGCATCCAAGGAAAAAAGCATTCTATAGAAAATACAAAGATGTTTTACAAATCCACTGGATCAAAATTGCTACTTTAGATCTTTCTTCTTTGGGTGCCTGGGGCATTCTCCCAGAATCAGCACCATGCAGCAAATACTCTCGAGTTAACGTGTCTCCTGTAATTTCGAATGCAAACATCTCATCTTTAGTTTGACAAAAAAGTTTTGAAAAATGCTCAAATAAGTATTTGCAGGAAGAAATAACTTACACAAAAAAAAAAAAAAAAAGAAAACCAAAACCAAAAAACAAACAACAAAGCCGTGCCAAAGTACCTGCAAGTACACCCAGCCTTGCTGAAAGGCGGCCACTAGGCCAGGGCCGGCGGAGAAAGCGATAGCACACGCTTCAGCAGACAAGTCAGAACATTTTGACTCCGGCTTTGAGAAGCCTTGGGAAGCATGCCAAAACAGTCGCAATAATTACGTGGAGCAAACGAAAATCTCAGTTTCACTACTGAGAATAAAATCCTATTGTGGTGGGATACCCTCTGGGGTATCTTGCCTTGGAAGAAGGAAGAGCTGAGTCAACTTTCCCGGGCACATTTCTTCCTGAATCAGCATATTTTGTAAAAAGAAACAGCTCTAACCTGAGATTATGCCTTTTAGCTATGACTTACTGCTGACTTTATTATTCCCCTCCCCCAAAATGGGTGGAGATTCAGTGCTAGCACCTAACAAGAGCNAGTAGGGCGGGGGGGGGGGGGGGGGGGGGGGGGGGGGGGCGGGAAGCCTCCTTCCCCTTTCTTTAGGAGATTGCATGATAAACTATGATACTTTTAGACTAAAGCCACCCTATCAAACACATTATCAAATGTTATCAGCTTACCAAGAAGGTCTATAAATCTCTAAGATCGCTATAGCATTAAATGATTCAGTAAGCACTGCCACTCTTTCTCTCAAAAAATACAAAATAAATAAAAAAAAATGCAGTGAATGTTGTCATTTGTTGCAGCTGCGTCTCATATACATGAGCGATTTCTCGAGGGTTTTATGGCAAATGAGCAAGCTGAGGATTCTGCCAAAGGTTGTATTTATCACTTTTGGGTGGGTGGAAAGAGACCCGTCTCTAGACTACCTCATCATTACTCACGAGTCCCAGAGAACGCTAGATGTCAATAAAGACATTAGCGCTACACAGCATCTAAACCAGCATGCCAGTATTAAACATCAGATGCGTGTCCCCAATGCTTTTCTATTAATTTTGTAATGGGAGACTGCAAATAACATTTTAATCAATTTTCAGGGGCTTGAGTAATAATAAAAAGATTAAGAATGCTAAACTATCGATATCTATAAAGTGTGAATTCTCACTGCCACAAGCTCTTCTCACATATTCCATCCATCTGTTTTCTTTCCGTCATTGCTGTTGGAAAGTACCCTTTTGTCCTGCCCTCAGGCAGAGAAAAAAATTTAACGTGGGGAAACCTGGCGGTCAGCGATCCGTGCGTTCCCACCATCTGCGCCCCGCCGTCAGCTGCCTGGGGCTCCCCCAACTTCCCCCTGTCCATCTTCTCCGACCAGCATCCCCACCCGCTCCCCTTTAGCGGCTTCATTAATAATTTAGCAGCTGCAAGAGACAAAGAAAACAGTCTAGTAACACTACATTGGGGCTGATAAGATTTTTGCCAGGACTGCAAAGCCGGGAAAAAAAAAAACCCAAAGAAAAAGCAACGCAACAACACAGAGCTTATGAATTTGGTACATAGCAAATAGTAAAAATATAAAATTAGGAGCAGACGCAATCCTTTAATGGGCACTACAGATCAGAAGAGAGCTGAGCAATCAGACCTGTAACAGATACGTACAGCTTGTCACAGCTGTCAGGATAAAATAAATTTACAGGGTATATTTTTTTGAAGTAAATTGCTGTAATATAATTTACTACTTAGAATGCCTTAGTGCTGTGAATTTGAAAGATTCTCAAAGAGCAGATTGCTTTGTGGTTGTTATTTTGACAGTAAGTCTATTATATTATTATTTATAACCAATTAGAGCGCTAATTACTGTTGTTACGGCTTTGTTAAGATCTGGAAAATACTGGATAAAGGAATGAGAACAAGAAAATGGAGAGGGAAGCAGCAGTTTTGATTATTTAATTAGGCTGGCTAGGAGGTTCTTACAAACTGCCAGAAATGACAGTCCAGGGAAAAGGAAAATGTGACACCTCAGTTGCAACTAGGAACTACAGACAACACAAATGTTTAGTTTTTAATTACATGGGTTTGGGAGATTGCTACAGGCTACGACCTGCAGATCCCATTAGATCTGCTGCACTAAGTAGAGTTGGACTCCACTATTACGTGCGTGAGAGACCATCAAGAAAACCTGGAGGAACTGATTTTGCTTCAGCAGATGGTATGTTTCCCTCCGAGCAGTGACCAAATGTCCACGTGTGATGTTAGTATGTATTGCATCCTTGAGTCAAACACCTCCAAGTCATAAGTTACAAGGAGTTATAGGGAAGCTTTTACAGTAGTATATTCGCATAGACATACCAGCAAATCCTTCAAGAGGAAATTATCCTCTAACCTCTACAGCAGCCGGATCTTTCAGCTCTTGCAGATAAAGCTAGTTTGGTGAGGAAGCAGTTTTCCCGTAGGAAATGGCTTGCTGCAAAAGAGCAATGTTGTGTAAAACTGACAGACAACCAAGTCCTATACTTGGTTTGACTTTATTTGATAAAGCCAAAATCTACCCCCAGCACTAAGAATGTAACATCCTCTAGAACACCTCTTTGTTGATGGCACGGATGGGAACGGATATGCTTTCAGATTCCTCAACACCTACGTCTTTCAAGACATTAGACAGCTTTCTGAAACAGTCCACCTTGGGAAACAGACAATAGACACAGCATCATACTGCAACGCGATGTTCCTTGCAACACCCTCAAATTAGTCAAGTAGTCAATACCCACCCTTTAGGATTTTGTATATTTAGGATTTTAAAATTGTACTGCAACAAAACATCCACAGTGCATCAATCTCAACTACCTCAGGTGGCAATACCAGATTTCACGCATTACTTTCTCCAGCCAAGTGACACTTCCACTGTCAGCCTTTGGTATCACAGCTTTTCATAAAACGGTTTGGGTTGGAAGAGACCTTTAAAGGTCATATAGTCCAACCCCCCGCAATGAGCAGGGACATCTTCCACAAGATCAGGTTGCTCAGAGCCCCGTCCAACCTGGCCTTGAATGTTTCCAGGGATGCACCTCTCTGGGCAACCTGGGCCAGTGTTTCACCACCCTCATTGTAAAAAATTTCTTCCTCCTACGTTGTCTAAATCTACTCTTTTTTAGTTTAAAACCACTAGCCCCTGTCCTATCGCAACAGGCCCTATTGAAACCTCTATCCCCTTTTTTCTTATAACCCCCCTTTTAGTATTAAAAGGCTGCAATAAGTTCTCCCCGGAGCCTTCTCTTCCCCAGGCTGAAGAACCCCAACTCCCTCACAGCCTTTCCTCACAGGAGAGGTGTTACCACGCCTCTGATCATTTTTTGTTCCTTTTATAAGGAACCCACTCCAACTTAACCCTTTGGCATTGATAACTGGTTCCCTCTCCTGTGGACAGCAAAACAGACAGCCTGAGGGCAAAGGTGGAGATCTCAGTGAAGGTAATCTGCACAAGGGCCTGGAGCGCTAAGCAGCTCTCTAGTCCCCTACTCACTCTAGTGAGCATCCCAGCCGAGGACACCCGCGTTTGCCCGGAGCACAGGAGGCAGGGGAGGGCAGAGAGAAGCACCTACTACTGGTATTGCCTCATCCTGCTTGTTGAAGAGCGTCACAAAGAGTTAGGAACTTCTGTAAACCCACAGAACCCAAAAACCCTGCAGTGGGAACTGGATCTTCCTGACCACACCTACCCAGAAAAACCTTAATCTGAGTTGACCAGCCTCTCAGGCATTTTACTAGCCAGACTCGGGATCTTCAGTCTCCCTGCAAAATATTCACGCCCGGCTTGTCCTGCAGGGTCCTCTACGGGAGGAGGTAAAACACTCCCTAGGAGGTGTTAAATAGGCGAGTCCTCTCCTGGCGGCTGAGTATCAAACCAAGAGAATGATCTTGGCATTGAGTATTTGAGGGCGTTAAATACCTGTTTTTGAAGAGATGCAGGGCACTTTTAATTAAGCCTGTCTTCAGCAGTTTCTAGGTAACTTGAAAAATTAACATTGCCAATATAAATTAGTCTGGCAGCACCAACTGCCTGGTTTTGTTCTTTGTATACAATGGTCCTGTGTATATTGTTAAACAGATGATTACTATCAGAATGGTAAATAACAGACAGATAACCACTACAAAATTAGCGAATGTTTATTTTTCGCATCCATTTTTCCACAAGACATATTGGTTTTTGCATTCCACTAGCTCAAGAAAAGTAAAATGGAATGGAAATTGCACAGGGAACTCCTCGGCAGGAGATAAGCACGCGAGCTAATATTGATTGCATCGGTTTCCAACGCCCGTTACCATCAAACAAACGCAGCTGACCTTGAGAGCCTGCAGGAGCCACGGGAAAGTGTTGCTTTAAAGTGTAAGACTGGGTAAACGGTGTGCCTCGGCTCAGCAAAATGGGCAGACAACGTTATAATTACACATCTTTTACTTTGTAGCACACCAGAAGTGACAAAGCTCTTGGTTTGTGCTACCCAAAAGCAGTAATTCCTTATAGCTTTACTCACAGGCGTTTCTATTTCAATTTCATACACAAATGTTTCTATTTCTATTCCATATTTCTATTTCATACACACACTAAGAGAGAACACCTGCAAAATTAATATATTTGTGTTTATTGCCTTTTAAAGATTATTTATTTGTGTTTCCTGAAGTTATTGCAAGAGGCAAAAGAAAATTAAAAAAAAAAAAAACAAACCAGATAAAATCCCCTAATCCATGTGCACGTTTGGGTCATCTACTCTTGCCTCTATCTTTTAAATCCATAAATAAGGATTTATAACACAAAGAGAAAGCGGTGGTTGTTGCAGCATGGATTGAAGGCAGGGAAACCGTGGCTTAGCTCATTTCTGGAAGTTCATTTCACAGCTGAATTCCTTTTTAGTATTAAGTTTTCATTTGGCCGTATCTGAAATTGTTTAGATCCACATAAATCTGGGGAGCTGACTGCCAGCACAGCCATCTGACTAGTCAGCTGGGGGAGAGAGAGGGAGAGCTCTGGCTGTCCACTGCTTCAGCCGACATACATTAATCCTCCTCTTCCTCAGTTAAAAAAAAAATGTTTTTTAAAAAAAAAAAAGTATCATGCTGTTTTTCATAAGCAGCGTGAAGCCAACCTTTTGGTGACTTACTAAGTCTTTCTGTGATTAATAAGTATGACGGCTTGTTAATTAGCTGCCTAATCACTTTCCACATCTATCATCATAGTTTCAAAGAGCAAGTCGTGCAGACCAAATCGAGCCAGGCAATATGCATTTGATTCCATGACAAAGTCCACTGATTTCAGCATTTCTTTAAACTCTTTATTTCTACCCCTCTTTCCAAAAAAAGGGTACCGGGCAAGGACAAACTAAAGAGGCCTGATGTCAGTGGAGAAGCTGTTCAACCAAGGTAAAACATACGATTTCTCGTGGAGCTCCAAGATGAGGACAGATTTTTTATTTTCTTTTAAATATTCTATTAGAGCAAGAGTAGAATTTCTGCGTAGAGGGAAAACATTTTGGGAATGACTAAAGCCATACCACTTGTAAAGACAATTTTCGTAGGAGAACACTAAGCTGCAGAGGCATTTTATATAAGCAGTGCTTTCTCACCTAAGCTAACCAGCTGACTTTCTGGAGTCGGCCCAACTGGGATAGACTGTGTCATCTAAGAGAGTAAACACGGTCCTTAAGTAAGATACCAGGTGGCTTGCAGCTCAAATCAATGATAGCATCCAATTATTAAAAAATAAAATGACCCACTGAAGAAAATGGCTCCCACGGGCACCACAAATCAGAGGGACATGTTTTCTTCGGGCATGTTCTGCATTTTAAGCCCCTATAAATGTTACTATGAACCTGTCATCCTGTTCCTGCAGCAGAACAGATGACGCTTACCTGCTGAAAGTACCGACGAATTTGTGAGTAAGCATATTATGCATATTCCTTATAATGTCTTTTTGCCATCTCCAAACAACTGACCAAACTGCAGGTTTAACAAATCACTGTCATTATTATAGCATGTCTGCTTTTCAATTTCATTTAAAAATATAAAAAAGCTGACAACTCCCCTGCATTCCTCTGTACCACCTGAAATTCGCAGAGGTACAACATATACATCAGGTGCTTAAATTCCCAGGAGACTTTAATGCACATTTCGCAGTTTGTCCCTCTGCTTTCCAGGGAAGTAGATGATCCTTCAGTAATGTGGTTCTTTCTTGTTTCTGTGGCTATGAAATCCCTCTTTGCTGCAGGCACATAATACGCAATGCTTCAAAGTTTTATGTGCCTGTGCTATAAAGGGACAGGCAGTTGCTCCAACAGCCTGTAAAGTTTCACGCTTATCTACAAATGGTCGAATTCATGCCAAGGTACAACACGCATCATGTAAATTTGGGTCAACTCCGCTCATTCCTGGTGTAGCAAACGGCCACTGGCACTAGTAAGATTTTTCCTGATACAGACAGGAATGACCAGATTAAGAATTTGATATAAAGAGGGGAGGAAAAAAAAAAAAAAAAACCAACTAGTCCCACTCTTTAAGTTAAAACAATTACTAAATCGGCACAGAAAGAGGTTCCTCTTGCCACACGGCAGGGCAGCAGGGCCTGGTCTGTAGCAAATTTCAGTACCTTAGTTCTGCCAGGGGCTCACAGTGTCTCCAAAAGGGAAATTTCTATCACCAGATAATTTGATTCCTTAAGCAGTCCCGGTAAAGTCAGTCTGAGAAAAAAACCAAAACACAACCAAACCCTGAATTGATTGCTATTAAAAAAAACTTTAAAAATCATTATTCAGAGACAACACCTGCTTGTTAGCACTTGAATTTTTTTATTCCTCAACAATAAACAAATCCATTAAATAGCTAACAGAAGTCCTGAGAAGCAGTTCCTGTTCAGAAAGCACCAGTGCAGCTATACTGAACGTTCTCACTATGCAGAGTCAAGCTAATCTTCTTTTACTCAAGAACACATCAGCTCTCATTGCGTTTTATGGCAGTGAACGCCGACAGTTCAATGATACAAACAAGTCTTATCTCAGAACCATTGCCACTGCTACTGGGAACGAGTTAATTGCAAGAACAAATTAAACATTAATCATTTAAGTGATTTAAATTTAAGTTGTGCATACTGTTCCATTGCCCATTTTAGCATTAACATACGAAGCTGCTCAAAGCCGTTAAAACACATGCAAGGAGATTAAAACAAGGCGGCACTATTTATTTTCTTCCTGCTCAGCTATAGATATTACAAAACCTCCTCCTTGCACAGAACGTGCTATTCCGTGATTTGAAATGTGAATTTGATGAACTGTACAAATAGCTCACGTATGGATTTCTACTACACGTGCCCTTGCCTTTTCACCTTGTCTTCCTTGCGTCCTTTAGTAATTAATAAGAATTTAACAGGCATCATCATCTGCAGCCCCAGCCACACACGTCCTTAGAGGGCAGCCCACACCCTTGATTTCTGCTCCATCAGCACAGACAGAACGAATGGCAGCTGAACTCTCCCGGCCTTTCTTCTACAGAGGGGATAATTTGGGTCTGTTTCTTCCACCGAACCACTCCTGTACAGAACTTGTATAAACTTCACTGGATTTTGAAGTTTCTCCTACTGATTGGCTAATGGGGATGCCGAAGTTAAGCAGGATGGTAAGCGCTATTGCCTACATTTTGCTGCAGAAGTCAGACAAAAGTGCATTGCAATAACTGTAGGGGAGACATTACTTCACCGATAACTCTCTTGGCTTTCAGGTTACCCGATTTGCACAAGAGTCAGGCAGCACAGATGCAGAATTACCTATCTGCCTCCTCCTTAAGAGGCAGGCTTCACGACTGCTTACCGCCCAAATCCCTTGATAAACCTTACCTGTCACACTGCAAATGTGAAATGTAGCCCCTGCACATTGAGAATGTTTGTACCTACGGTCCCAGGCATCTGGATACAACTACAGTGTTTGTAAACTGGGTTGTACAAAACTGGTTTGATATAAAGCATGTAAATAGCAAGGCTTGTCCTTTGTGTCCACACATACAAACCATCCTGCACTTGTTTCAGGTCTTTTCTTTGGTCAGCATCACTTCCAGAAGTATTTTTATTTCAGAGTCTTCCAGAAAAAAAAAAAAAAACAACAAAAAAAACCAAAAAAAACCCAACAACAAACAAACAAACAACCACAACCGACTTCCAACCCATTTTTATACCATTGAACCATAATGAGCTAACACATTTTTGTTCAGCTATTATATTTAGACTCGGTCCATTGGATAAAGTCCCTTATAATACAATGTATATATAACTTCCCTTCTCCTTCACATATGCAATATATAAGTGACTAGCAGCTTGCAGTTCTATTGTCTTCCCTCGAGGGATGTGGAAATGTTTCATAATGGGGAATTCAACTTCAAAGTGTTTCTGCGAATGAGATGCAGCACTTGATATTTTTCCCCGTTCCATATACGATGAAGCTAGAGCAAAGAAAGATTACATCAAAGGTCAGACACAAGTTCATTGATGTGGCTGAAAGAATCCTACGTGTTCCTCCTGCCTCGAGTGCAAGAAGTGTTATGAAGCAATTCTTATTAAGTATGGAGTATATTCGAGTAAACGAACCTGATCCCTAAAGGATTTACAGGCTTTAAACTATTTCAGGCTGCAGAGATCTTCTGACTGGAGTCATGTTTTTCACTAGAAGTGGTGGTATTTGAAGCTAAGTAAAAGAATAAAATTAATTGCTACTTCTAGTACTGCAGAATGCATACTGAGAAGATGGGCCCCTCTGTCTGCAGGAAAAGGGAGGGACGTCTCAACCATGTACCTGGCACCTCGGTGGGACCAAAAGGGACAGCAAAGAAACTTCCAGTAGTATAAGGCATCCTATTTTCACTGCAACCACTTTTCTTCAGAGGAGGTTTCAATCCTACATATTGCAGGCAATGGGAAGCACCTCAGATCATAGAATGGTTCGTATTAGAAGAGACCGGGTCCTATGAGGAGAGGCTGAGGGAGCTGGGCATGTTTAGCTTGGAGAAGAGGAGGCTGAGGGGAGACCTCCTTGCCCTCTACAACTCCCTGAAAGGAGGTTGGAGAGAGGTGGGGGTTGGCCTCTTCTCCCAGGTGAATAATGACAGGACCAGAGGAAATGGTCTGAAGTTGCGGCAGGGGAGGTTTAGGTTAGATCTTAGGAGGAATGACTTTACTGAAAGAGTGGTCAGGCACTGGGACAGCCTGCCCAGGGAGGGGGTTGAGTCCCCATCCCTAGAGGTGTTGAAGAAACGTCTAGATGTGGCACTTCAGGGCGTGCTCCAGTGGCAGAGATTGTAGGTTGTTTGGTTGGACTTGATGATCTTAAAGGTCCTTTCCAACCATGAAGATTCTGTGACCTTAAAGATCATCTAGTTCCACCCCCCCTGCCCTGGGCAGGGACACCTCCCACTAGACCAGGTTGCTCCAAGCCCCATCCAGCCTGGCCTTGAACACCTCCAGGGATGGGGCAGCCACAGCTTCTCTGGGTAACCTGGGCCAGGGGCTCACCGCCCTCACAGCAAAGAATTTCTTCCTCGTATCTAATCTAAATCTCCCCTCTTTCAGTTTAAAACCATTACCCCTCATCCTATCAGCCAACCTTAAGGAGAGAAGATGGGTCCAAAAGAAAAGGATGAAATTTCAGTGCTCTTGATACATACCTACCTAGAATAAGTCAAAGCATATATCAAATTATTCAACGATTATCAAGGTTTATTTGATTCCCATGAATTCTCTGTTTATTTGTTAATTTTATTTTTCCCCTCATTAGAAGAAGATTTCCAAAAGTGCCGTTTCCTAGAAGCAAAATGTTTGTTTCCTCCTTCCTTGGCTGAAACCTCTTTCCTACAGTTAAAAAAAATATAAATTTAAAAATAATCAATGGTAACAGATGTCATAAAGCACCGATACCCACTGCCTGAGTTCTACCATGAGGTCATGCCACCGGGGATTTGCCGACTAATGACCTCACCTCGCTCACTTAATGAGCAACCACATATGAACAGGAGGAACAAGTCATTCATTAGTACGTTGCGATACGCAGAACCGCTAATTCTTCAAACTGTAGCCATGCGTGCTTGTTTGCATTGCCACAACACTGCATTTTAAATGCCAACAGGGAACGAAACCGTCTGAGAATCACCAGACACCGGGATCAAAGAAGTGGGCTGAAACTGCCGAACCATGATTTATTAATAAGGAATAAAGAGAATGCAAATAAACTAATTATAAAATGGGCCTTGTAAGAGCCAAATTCCCAAAGTAAAACTTTAAGCAATGTTCAAATGATTGTCCATATAATTAGGAACATAGAGCCAAATGCAAATGGCCTGATCGCCAGCTTCAGCGCAGTTAACATTTAAAATACAGACCGTGCCGCACGCTTCATTCGTCAGCAGCAGAGGCGGCAGGTGGCATGTGCTGAAACTAAAAATACAAAGCATCTAAAGCAGCTCAGACAATTCCATAGGGTCCCATGGAGAATTCTAGGAGCGCCCATTTGACACCCTGCCCCTGCGCACACGCTGGGCTCTCTGCAGATCCCACGTGCTGGTGCCTGAAGTTCATTTTTCTGCTGTACCACTTCTGTTCTTTTTGATAGATCAGACAATGATTTCCTCTGCACTCGCATATCCTACTTATGTTCAAAAATTCATGAAAGAATCTGCTTCCAGAAGCAGTAACATTATTTAAAATAATTATGTTTTATCGTTACAGAAAATGGAAGAGTTTCTCATCAGTGGGTGAAGCTGTACACTTAAGGGATGCAAGCAGCGCTAAATGGTCAGAAGACCACATGGCTGTGTTGTCTATTTGTAGAAGACAGGATTATCTACAAGGGCAATGCAGAAGTGATTTACGTTAAGAGATTTCAACAACTCTATTTTTTACATCTTTAAGTAGAAAGGTTCACTGAGCCACCTCTTCAATCGCTGCAGAACTGCTAAGACCCACTGAAGTCCTTCTCTGTTTCTGGGGCATCCAGAGCCAGCTGAGGGAAGTTCGTAGTTTACAGGAGAAATCCCTCCAATTTCAGCAGCTTTTCTCAGCGATTAACAAAGGCACTACGTGCATTCAGAGCAGCAGCAGATCTCTCCCTCAATATGCACTGAAGCATAGTACTTTGAGGGAAAAGAAGTTCAACCACATACGCTGCCTCATTCAGGAAAAAAAAATGTTTATTGACTTGAATTCCACCCACCAGGTATTGACTGAATGAGATATTAAGGCCTGCGTCTAATTTTAAGCACTATACTATTTCATACAGGCAATTGCTCATGCGGTCAGGCTTAGCAAACATCGACAGAAACAAAGACGGGCATCTTGTACATTCCTCTCATGTTAAGGAGGAGACAGTGGGCCCCAATAGTACAGAACAAAGATGGGGAAAAAAAAAATCAAATACGCACCAAAAGTCAGAATCCACAGAAACTCTCTGACAATTGCAGTGAGCTCTCTCTCAGCCTGGGATGGTTTAAAGAAACACAAGGATCTCCAGAGGTGTCACCTTCCAGTATCTGAAGCGGGCCTGCAGACCAAAGGAGCATACTTAGGGGACTAACTTACACTAAATTAAGTTTCTTTCCCTTGAATCACAAGTACTTGCTAGAAGAATCTACACAAAAAGCTCCAGGGAGCCCTTACAGCAGCCTTCCAGTATCTGAAGCGGGCCTACAAGAAAGCTGGAGAGGGACTTTTTACAAGGGCATGTAGAGATAGGAGAAGGGGTAATGGCTTCAGAGAGGGTACATTTAGATGAGATATTAGAAAGAAATTTTTCACTCTGAGGGTGGTGAGCCCCTGGCCCAGGTTGCCCAGAGAAGCTGTGGCTGCCCCATCCCTGGAGGGGTTCAAGGCCAGGCTGGATGGGGCTTGGAGCAACCTGGGCTGGTGGGAGGTGTCCCTGCCCAGGGCAGGGGGTTGGAACTGGATGATCTTCAAGGTGCTTTCCAACCTAAACCTTTCTATGATTCCATGTGCTTTGAGCAAGAACACTAGCTCTCCAGGGGGGTTGCCTTTTGCTGAATTAGAGACTAACCACCAGACCACCGCCGCTGCGCCGCTTCGCAGCACGTACTGGAAACACTACGGCTTATATAGATGATACCATTTTGTAGGCGAGGGGCACAGAATCATTTGCCAGATTGCAAATGTTAGACTATATACAAAGGATACATGTAAAAACGTCTTTAAACAGATTAAGTTCAGTGGAAACACGAGCAGTATTTACTAGCTTTTAAAACTGAAATCTTATTTACAAAAAGATGATGGGGATCTTCAGGGTTACAACACACAACAGCTGCCTCTATAAAAGTGCCAGCTTTCATGTTAACAAGATGATAAATTGACTGATTAGTATTTAAGTAGTATTAATGTTGAACTGAATTATACCAAGATTCAGCCTGACAGTTTTTATCAGCTCTCTTACTATTGAGTAGAGCAATTGGGCCAGAGAGTGAGGAGAGGCAAGGACAGCCCCCTGTGCTTGAGTGAATATATTCTCTTTTTTAAAAAAATGAAGAAAAATGTGATGTTACGACCACATTTCAGCACTGACTTCATACTGAGCCAAATGCCAACAACATGTATTTATTTTCAAGAGGAGAAACTGGCAACCCACGTTTTTCATGTGGCTGGCATGGAATCAGCCATGCAAACCACTTGCAAGAGTCTTCCTCTCCAAACCGAGGGACAACAGTAGGGAGGAGGTGAGGGACACAGGCCAGCACAACCACCCTACCGAGGGGCAAAATAAAGGGAATCCAATGGGTGACAGACGGGAAAGGTACTGCTGTGCTTAATAAGGATCCGACTGGCTAATGGGAGATGTCGCCATGCCTATGGGGTAGCTGTAAAATACAGGTGGAAGAGAGACCCCCGCTGAGACCACCACCGATCACCAGCACCTCATGACAGCGCCAGATTCACAAGCGATAGAAATCAAGACATTTTTTCAAGTACGAAGAGAAAACCAAGACTGGTGATACAGTGCCCAGTTACTATATACAGCTGTAATAATGATGACACATGTCATGTTCATGTCTCCAAGTTTTGCCTTGCGGAGAACAATTACTCTAAGACAGTACAGCATGCTCGTTTTCACAGGCACCAACACCCCACTGGCGTCAACCAGAGCAGCAGACATCAAAACATAACCAATGGAAGCCAACCTGTGTTAATAATATTGGACAAGCTATATAAATTTAACATTTATGCTTCATTTTTAAAATGCCTGAAGTATCGTAACTGTCATTATCTTTGACATTTATGATTGACTAGAGTCACATTTACAACATTATTGGCAATATCGCCTGCCCTGTAGTAGAGGTAAGCAGAGATTTTGTACCTATTTAATGCTTCAATGTCATAGAAATAATAAAGGTGCCAACGTATGAGAAAATTGTTCAACTCCCTTATTTTTAATTAAAGCACAGTACAGCTGACTTCTGCAGAACGATATCCATCTTCCACAATTGTCCAGACTCACTTATTTTACTAGCAAAAATGCCCATTAATTTAAGGGCATTTAGCTCTAACAGATTCATCTTAGATAACGTCATGGCATTAGACTCCTTCTGCAGCACCCTTTTACTGGGAGAGACACCTTTTTCTTGCTATAAAGACAGCGCTTAAAACTACAGTCCACCAAGTAAATAATTAAGGCAAGGAGCATACACTGAAATTACAAACAAAATGTTGTATATAAAAATGCGTCGTGCCCTGGAATTTGCACAGTTACCCATAGCAGAAGCATCCTCCTGCACAAATAGCTAAGCCTGACTATATCTTCAGCCTTGCAGAGCGATGACAGAATGAAAAATATTTGCATAAGCTTGTAACTTGAGCAAGCATAATATGGGTGAAGCCCGGGAATGCAAAGCAGTTCTCACTGAGACACAGTTATTCTAAAAAACAAAGCTACATGTTAATTGTAAAAAGAAGATGCATGTTCTGAGAAGCCGTTTAAACTGATATAGTTTAAAAAACACACATCTGTCCGCTATATGCTTAAAATAATTGTCCTCACCTTCCACAAGCAACAATCCCACAAGGCAATCCTAGTGCAGTTGGTGTTGGGAATGGAATGCTAATCCTGGGAGCACAGTGTCTGCATATGAATGAGCCCCTCTTTGGGTCCCTAACATTTCATAATCTTTGATAAATGCACCAAACGGGAGCATTTTATCCAACACCGCTAAGATCTGAAACATGTTTGCTCAAGTGTCGTCGGTTTACACAATAAAAAATTATTTTGCAAAAAGCACTGTAAAAATGAATATTATTTGTCTTTCTCATTACAGGCTGGAAATTGGAAAGTGTGCTTTAAGCTAACGGTGGACCTTAGTATTTTCCGTATTAAAGAAAGAAATACATTTTGCAGCCGCGCACATCACTAGTTTGTGCAAGAATTAGTCTGGCTCTGTCTGGCCACAAAGTAAAATCGATGGGTAACAACACTGAAGTTTCTCCCTATATATTCCAGATCACCACCAAAAAAGCCCCATCACGTTGACTTTCCACTGCAATCAACTCCATCATGCGGGCTGCTCGTACCTAGTAATCTGTTCTTGAGAACTGTAATTGCACAGTAGGAAACTCAATAAACCTATATCTTATCTGAAAGAGAAGCCGGTAATTGCCTGAAAGAAATGGATCTTGTTGCGGAAGGATGTAAGACAGCGTCAGATGTATTGTTATAGCCACTCTGGTAAAAAAAAAATAAAAAGCATCAGGATTTGGGGTTTTTGGGATTCTTTTTGGGTTTTAAGATTAGTATCTAGCAAAGATTTACGAAACCCCACAATTTTTCTGCAAATAAAAAAAACCCCAAACCAGTCTGTTGGGTTCCCCCCCCCCCCAAGATAAACCCCTATTTTTAAAGTTGTTTTAAATATTTCGGAAGCTCAACACTACAGAAAGAATGCTGGCAGATCAATACATACTCTCACTATCAAACTAATCTTCCCTGCCTTCTGAATAATTCAGGCTCATTAGACTTCCAAGCTGTCTGGCCTAAAGGTTATGCGAGACATGCATCAATCTGTCAGAAAGGTGGCAAACATTTTTTCATCCCTTTTCCATCCACGCACTCTCTATTTGTACAGCAATAATAATCATTTCAAAGCCTTCGGTTAAATCATAATTACTCTGCAACCCTCTGTCCCAAATATTGAATATATTTGTTAAAATATAACACAAGGCCCACAAGGTACGTATGGGGAAGAGAGGGAGTATAAGCAAAAGATTTTTAAATGTCATTTTGTACAAGGCTACAGACTTTTTTCTGGAGGAAAAAAACCAACCAAATGAAAAGAAAAGCCCAAAACCCAACATGCTAATTAAGTGAAGAATATATTCTGAGAAACATTAAAAGAGAACAGAAACAGAGATACAACCGTATTTGATTTACCAACTGTATTACTTAAATCTTGCCTTTATCAGGGGGCTTTAGCCATTCTCTCCTTTTGTTTCATCGCCATCTTACCAGCGCTGGCACAGATTAAATTCTCCTGTAACAACCACAGGACATTCTTGTTTTGGTTCCTCAAACCAATAGCAACCCTGACTATCAGGCAGAGACACCTCCTCCGCTAGGGGTAGGTAACCCAAAATCACGCCCCCGTAACCTTTTCTTCTGGAATATGAGGACACATCACTAAAGAATTACTAATGGACACGGTCAAAGTATTTTTCTTTTTCAAAATGTCAGCAAATCAAAGGTAAAAGTAGTTCCCAGAGTCTGCGGGAGAGGATGTCTGAGCTATAGCTGGGGTTCAGCGCCAGGAATTTCAGTCCAGCTCACTCCCAAACCCTGGTTATACATCACAGTCGGGTGCCCACTCCTGATAAGATGTTTTCTCTAGCCTGTTGTAACACTGCATACGTAAAGTCAATTGTCAAAAATTATTTCTGAAGGAGGGAACTTCATGTGAAACAGAAAATAAAGGAGGATGAAAGCATACACAGCAGCTCCTGTACAACACATAGTCCCGCTGTTAACCCTCTTCTAATACACAGAGGTACATGCAGTAAAGTTCAAAGACCGTCAGATTGAAAACTAACCCAAGATTTTAAATAACAGATTCCACCTACAGTACACATTTCCGCAGTAGGTCACTGAGATCAAAAACTTGATATACAGTGCTAAATTTGATGATATCCCAGGCTAGATTCAGTTGATTTACCTCTATTAAGGAAAAGACAAAAAAAAAAAAAAGAAAAAAAAAGAAAAAGGAATCCGTGGCCAATAATTAATTAGCTAACTTGAACTAGTAGGAATACTACAAGACAAAACTCCAAAACTCCTTGAATTTTGCTTAGTAGGACATTTATCACTGAAAATTAGGATCATCAGGTATTTTGGATTATCAAGTTCTGGTAACATGGGTGTAAGGAAATACACAGCCAACAGAAACAAGGGTTTTCAGGGATTTATCAAGCAGTGATCTAGGTGCCTGTTCAGCAGTTTTCTTTACAGAAGGCTAATTTGGTTACCACAGTCTGCAACCGATGTGGAAGAGGAGCACTTTTCCCCATTCTTGCGTGATCTCCTATTTGATATAGAAAAATCAACCCGGTCTGGAGCAATTTTAAAAAAAGCACTAACCTTGGAAAGCAGAGATCTTGTCTCCAGTGGACGAATGGCACATCATTTCAAGCTATGATTCAAATTGAATGCAATAAATAACTTGAAAAATTGAACCTCGCATCGTTGGTTGCCGAAAGAGAACCGACAGTGACAGGTTCCTTCAAAACCACGCACCTCCCTGAAGGAGGATATCCATGGTATTCTAGTATCTGTTAAGCTCACAGTACAAACCAGTAAGGGTACTGGGCAGTTGCAAACTCAGTCCACGCAAGATAAATGCTGGCCTGAAGCAGAAGGAAATAGAAAGGAATGAGCCAATTTAACAGCTGTTAACAGAAATTAAGGCATGTATCCATATATCTGCTAAGCGTTCATATTTTCAATGGACTCCGAGGCCTCAAACAGCTAAAAAAAAGTAAAAATACAAGAATACTTCCTTTTTCCACCTACTGGCCATAAAATTGACCACTGCAGTGTGCAGGAGGAGACATCTATTTCCCTTTGCAAGGTCTCTTACACACTGCAGTTGCCCGTATTTCTCCTGGTTTGAGATGTATCATCTCACGCGTGTTTTATCACCTGCTCAGCTCCAGGCACAATTAAAGGTGTCTGTCCAGACAGTCAAGAAGTCCATCACTTCTTCCACATCCCACCATCTGGACCGTGTCTAGAAATCAGGAACTCTTATTTCCTTATGGCTCTTGAGAACCTAGCCTCTACACCATTTTCTACTTTTCTCTTAAAATTCAATCCAGTCAAATGCATTTGGCATTATTGCAAGTACTGGGTAAGCTTAAAAGGAGTTTTACCTCTGACTTTTCAAGGAAATTTGTGCCCCACGCAAATCCTTCCAGAGACAAGGAGCATGTACATAGACTCATGGAATGGTTTGTGTTGGAAGAGACTTTAAAGACCATCTAGTTCCACCTCCCTGCCCTGGGCAGGGACACCTCCCACCAGCCCAGGTTGCTCCAAGCCCCGTCCAACCTGGCCTTGAACCCCTCCAGGGATGGGGCAGCCACAGCTTCTCTGGGCAACCTGGGCCAGGGGCTCACCGCCCTCACAGGAAAGAATTTAATCCTAATATCTAATCTAAATCTGCCCTCTTTCAGTTTAAAACTGTTACCCCTCACCCTATCACTACACTCCTTGATCAAGAGTCCCTCTCCACCTTTTCTGTAGGCCCCCTTTAAGTACACGATGCACGTATTTTGGTGTTTAATTGTTTCTCTGCTAACTCCTTTTAGTCATGGTCTAGTTGCAGGGATAAACTTTTTTTTCTTATATTACTACAAACGTTTATCAATAATAAAGGTGAAAGGGGGATAATACATCATTAACACAGACCTTCTCCGACATGTTACTGTACATCGTTTCACATTCTCACCCTTGCTTAGGAAACAAAGCTTCACAAAGCAGACTTTTTTTTTTTTTTTTAAATTAAGCATTTATATGAAAATGTTTCTGTTAAGGTAGATGTAACCCCCTGAATAAAGGGCCCAGGTTCTGATTTTGCCTGTATTTTGAATTCTTGGGCTTTATGGGCTCTGAGCTTCCTGCCTCCGTACAGCCCCTGATCCAGGGCAAGGCTATGACCACAAGGCTGAACTGACTCAACCCTATAAACCTTCCTTTCAAAATCCTCTACAGCTGTCTTTTCATTCAAGAAGTATCTTCCAATCCCATTACTACTTAATCCCTTTATAATCCAATCAACCTTGGCAGCATCATGTCAGCTCCTTCTGTCAACACTGTCACCCTGTAATATTTCATTCTAGGAAAGAGCAGCACTACTTCCCGTTTCCAGAAAAATTGTAATTCCTACCCTTGACCCGGCTTTATTCCGGATTTATTTTCAATTGGCATAACCACATTAGAAAGACTGACTGTATCTTCCGCACATTTTCATCATACATGGAGTAAAAAGAAAAAATAAACTTCTCCAGCTATTTCTAAGGAAATAAAATACGCGGCATAATTGAGAAAGTAATTTGGTTTGGTTTGTATCTCTGTTTTAGCTGAAAAAATAAAGTTCAGTTGAGTTATCATGAAGTAAACTGTAAAGATGCTCTCCAGAGTCCTGCTATCGGGTTTCTTTCCATAACTATTTTTCTTTTTCCTTCTCGTCCTCTTTTTATGGTAGTAGTAAATAGCCTATAAAGCTACATTTTCTGGACGATACAGCTGGTTACATATTACTTGTGCTTGTACATGTTCCTGGCAGTTTTCAAGGAGGTAATCTATGGATTTCTGCTGCTGAGGTAGTCATCTTCACCTGAAACACACTCGGTGGGGCAAGACAGAGCTTTAAGCAGGCTCCACACCAGATTCTTTGCCTTTCCACTATGTGGACACAGCAACTACCCAAATCCTCCTGGATGAGGTTCCACCGGTAACATTTTCAGCTGCATCCAACCAACCTTCCCCGAGAGCATCCCAGGACTGGGGACGCACTGCGTTCGTTACGCAGTATGTGGCTCTATCTGATGATTTACACGTGTCCCAGCTCTAATCCCGCTGTTTCAAGCCAAACGGAAAAACCAATATATTCAAGCAGTGAACTCTATTGTCTGCAAGACTTTATTAATTAGAAGCCTAACAAATAACATTTGAATTTCAGGCATGAAAAATTAACTAATCTACTAGGCAGAGCTAATTGATGGGCTGTACCTGATTGGAACAGCCAACAGAGTATTCCCAGGCCATGAAACACTGCAGCCACTGAGCAGAAATTTAAAAAAGCCTTAACTGCTAATTCCTTCTGCCACTATCAGACTAAGGAAAAAAGATCATTAAGTAGACTGTACCCAATACATTCATCTTTGGAGGGCTTAGGAACCACTATGAGATACGTGAAGGAGGTAAAGTTAAGTTTTCCAAGGTTTTTGATGAAGTTTTCATTATTTCTTCTAGTGATTTTTCTTCATTTCATTTAAGCTAACGGCAAACAAAATAACCTCAACTTCTTTTATTTAGTTACTAAAAATATCTCCTTTTAAGAAAGAACACATTTATAAGCTTTTTATATTTCTGTGCTATTTTTTCTAGTTATTAATACTCTTTAGAAAAAGCTCCTACTTTAACGTAGTCCAAGAACAGCAGGGAGGTCTAAAGACACCCACTCCCTGGTCCAAGACACCAAGGTTTGTGTAAACCCATGACATGTTCCTGCTTCCCTTACCGCATTTCAGATGTAGTACAGGATCATCATATTCATTTACCATCATCCTTACAGTCCAGAAGAGGACACAATCCTGTAACAATAGGAACATGGATGTTCCTGTGGATGTTTTCTGAAGAAAAGGAAGACGGAAAAGGAAGACGGAAAAGGAAGACGGAAAAGGAAGACGGAAAAGGAAGACGGAAAAGGAAGACGGAAAAGGAAGACGGAAAAGGAAGACGGAAAAGGAAGACGGAAAAGGAAGACGGAAAGGAAGACGGAAAAGCCTTGTTTACTTTCTCCACAACATTGTCTCAACACTACTTGGAAAGCAAAATCCCATGTTCATTTTAAGCCAGTGCAGTAGCTCGCAGCCCCCTGCCTTCTCTCTCTTCTGAGATGAACACAGGAATACGGCATGGCTTGGCTTTGCATTTGAGTCCCTTCCTCGTCCTATCTGCCAGTGACCTTATTTGCTGCCCGTCCAAGGAGTAGGCAGTGATCACCATCACACCCAAAGCTCTCAAAGCAACGAGTTGGTTTTTTTCCTAAAAAGTCGGGGTGTACCTAATTCCTCTCTCCCAACAAACAAGACATCTCTTCATGTCTTCTATTTTCCCTCTGAGCGCTGGCACTTCATAAAGCAGATACCACAGGATCTATAAAATTGTCATTTGCCACAATTAACAGATTAGCAATGAAACAGAGAGACCACAGCCGCTACCACTTCAGCCACCCACCCCCTGTAGCCCATGACTGACCAGAAACATCTACCCATCTTGCTCAACTGGCTTTTTCCTCTTAAAGAACTGCATTATTAAAATAAGCGAAGTGCAGATGCATAATATTAGGGCTTAATTCTGCCAATACTAAGAGATACAGTAGGTATGTCTAACATATATTACAATTCTCAAGAATCACAGGGTTGGAAGGGACCTCTGGAGATCATCTAGTCCAACCCCCCTACCAGAGCAGGGTCACCCAGAGCAGGTGGCACAGGAACGCGTCCAGGTGGGTTTGGAATGTCTCCAGAGTTGGAGACTCCACCACCTCTCTGGGCAGCCTGTGCCAGGGCTCTGCCACCCTCACAGGAAAGAAGTTCCTCCTCATGTTTAGGTGGAACTTCCTATGCTCAAGTTTGTGCCCATTACCTCTTGTCCTATCCCCGGGCACCACTGAGAAGAGCCTGGCCCCATCCTCCTGACACCCACCCTCCCAGTATTTTTAAGTGTTGATAAGGTTCCCCCTCAGCCATCTTTTTTCCAGACTTAAGAGACCCAAATCCCTCAGCCTTTCTTCATAGGAGAGGTGTTCCAGTCCCCTCAGCATCTTGGTAGCTCTCTGCTGCACCCTCTCCAGCAGCTCCCTGTCCTTCTGGAACTGGGGAGCCCAGAACTGGACACAGCACTCCAGGTGTGGCCTCACCAAGGCAGAGCAGAGGGGAAGGATGACCTCCCTCGACCTGCTGGCCACACTCTTCTTGATGCAGCCCAGGATGCCATTGACCTTCTTGGCCACAAGGGCACACTGCTGGCTCATGGGCATGCTGTTGTCCACCAGGACTCCCAGGTCTCTTTCAGATGAGCTGTTCTCCAGCAGGTCAGCCCCCAACCTGTCCTGGTGCATGGGGTTATTCCTCCCCAGGTGCAGCACCCTACACTTGCCCTTACTGAATTTCATAAGGTTCCTCTTTGCCCAGATCTCCAGCCTGTCCAGGTCTCTCTCAATGGCGACACAGCCTTCTGGTGTGTCAGCCACCCCCACAGCTTTGTGTCATCGGAAAACTTGCTGAGGGTGCACTCTGTCCCCTCATCCAGGTCACTGATGAACAGATTGAGGAGGACTGGACCCAGTACTGACCCCTGGGGAACACCACTCGTCACTGACCTCCAACTAGACTCTGGGACCCTATTCATTACCCTCTGAGCNGCATGTTCCATCACCACGGCTCCTGTCTCATTCAGCAGTGGGCCCACAGCTTCTCTGGTCTTCCTTTTGCTTCCAATATACTTGTAGAAGCCCTTCCTGTTGAGCTTGACATCCCTAGCCAGGTTTAATTACGAAATTATATCGTTATTCACTGTTTGAAGTTATATATTTATTTAACCCTGAAAAGCTAGCACATTACAAATAAAATATTTTCATACTATCCATAGCCAAGCAGTAAGAGCCAAAGCATTTTGAGAGAGTGTTCAGTTAAGCCTGAGGTAGAAAGAGGTTTAGCTTCTATTAAAAAAACAAAACAAAACAAAACCACACATCAAATGCTATCCAGGAAAATTAGCGGTAACAGTTATTTTGTGTATTTCCAGGAAATACCTTTTCTCACGTAGTGCATTCTGAACTGTTCCCAGCCTCCTAGATGCTGCACAGTGCCTTTAAATCTCCGAAAATTCAAGGTATTTCCCTGGGCAAAGAATGGAGTGCTCTGCTCCACACACAATTACACATTTACGGAAGTCAGATGCTAGGAAGAATAAAAACCTTTACCCGCCCCAGGCAATATAATTTAATAATTGCAAATCAGTAAAGCATTACAAACAATTTCAGCATTTACAACGCAGGCTTTACTGAGCATATTACTTCAAGACAATTAAAGATAATGATTGATACAAACATCTAGTCAAAGATACTTACAAAAAATGTACATTAGTCAACATTAACACAAGGAAATTAGACACACAGAAGTTAAAATATTAGAACTATGAAGCTCCTAGAGGAAATTTAATCATGCCTGGTTTATATCTCATGCAATATACCATGCAACTTCGAATATTCCCATAAATCCCTGAATGCTTACACAACACAGCGATCGACAGACTTCCTAGAGGAACACCTGTATCTCATGAGCTTTGCAGTTCTTTATATTTTCATGTTAATTTTTTCCACTAGTGTACATTCAGGTTATTTCCTTTTCTTATATACAAATAAAACATAAAAAAAACCCTCTTGGGCACTGAGGAACCATTTAGTTTTTAAATCAAAAGCTATTCACTGCAATTCAGCCTTTTTAAACTCTGTTTATTTCAGCTTAAAGAAAATTTTGTACATATTCATTCCCAAAGTGCCTAATCAGTCATTATTTAAAAAAAAAAAAAAATCACAAAATCTTTTTTTTTTTTTTTTCATTTCAAATATGAATTACTTACCCATCCTTGGTGAAGGAAACTTTCTCGTGTTTCCAATGTCTGATTCTGGACATAGAGACAAAGGTGAAATTTTACTTTTACTTTATATTTTAGCTCTGCCCAGTGGATGCAAACTCATTGGTGCAAAACCAAGAAAAATACCAAGTAGGCAGTTTAAATTGCTCAATAAAGTTCACTTGGAATAGAGCATAAAATGTTCACTTATAAAGTTGCCACCTACAGGTTTTAGGAGAGCTCCTCACAGGCAGCTGCTACATAACATGTTTAAACATTTTACATGTTTAAAAAGGTTTTTGGCTGCCTGTGTAAATCGTCTCTCAGCTAGAGAAACAGGTGCCCCCGGTTAACTGAAAAGCAACGGGGACAACATCTAATTAAGATTACAGTGGAACTGCGAGTATCATAAAGAGACCAAGATTCCCCAAAGTGAAAAGGCTGTAATATATGGAAAACCTTAAAACACGCACACTGCCAAGCAGAAGCAGTTCTGCTTAAGTATTCCGTTAACATAGTATTGCTTCTAAAATGCCAAATGGGTGATTTGGGGGGTTTGGTTTGACGTTATTCATGGTATTTAAAAAAAAAAAAAAAAAGAAAGAAAGAAAAAAAGGTGAGCGAAGAGTTTTCCAGAGGTGCTGGTAAGTAGTTAAGCAGGGCATTTGTCACTGCCCTGTCAACTTCTTCAGAAATTAAAGTTGACGACCAGCTTTAACCAATTAAAGTTGATCACACCAACCCCGCCTGGGATCAAACGGGCTTGCTCCTTGGCCATAAAGAACCCCCATTTTCTCTATAAGCTCTTGGTGATACTCACAGAGAAGACCCTACGCTGCTGTCAACCACCCATCACAAATACTTAAGAAAGTACTTAAGAAAGATCGTGACTTATTTTTTTCATTGAAACACTATCCCCGATCTTAATAGAAGGCATTTAATACTAAAACTTGTTGAATAGTCCAAATAAAATTAAGCAAAAGGCAGAACAGCAAAAAAAACCCCCGGTGATTTTAGCTTTTCATCTGTATTTCCAAAATAAAGGTAGAGCTCTGCATTACAGCTTGTGTTTCAAACATTAATTTCATGAACAGTTGTGTTATCCCAAAATTCCTTTAGCTCCATAACAGATATCAAGAAGTTACGACCTCAAACAAATGCGCTTCTCGAGGCAAAATACCAAACCACTCCAGCCTAATAAACGTGAGTCAGGATGTAAATACATTATCAAGAGCATCACCAACAGTAGCAGCCCGTGAGGTGACAGCAACTTCTCCCGTTGGATTTTGGCCTAAATATTCGTAGCATGATCATTTTGCTCATTTTCATAGGCTAGACCTATAGGGTTTGGGTTGGGGTTTTTTTTTCTTTTTTCATTTGCCTTTAAATAGCACAAAATAGTTCCCATCTCACAAACTGTCTCTACAAAACATCATTTGAGCAACAGCCTCCTGGGATTAGCTGCTCCCCTTTCTGAACAGAACGAAGCTCAGCACAGTTTTCCTCCATGGTTTTGAAGCGGGATGCCAGCAGATGGAGGAAGCGCGAGTTTCCAACAGAAAGCGCGAGTTTCCAACAGAAAGCGCGAGTTTCCAACAGAAAGCGCGAGTTTCCAACAGAAAGCGCGAGTTTCCAACAGAAAGCGCGTACACAGTACTGCGCAAAACCCCAAAGCTCAAAACCACGCTATGACTCAGTACGGGGCATAAAAATCAAAGCGAGGAGAAGGGGCTTCTCAGAGCTGAAGGACAGAAGGGATCACTGGCCCATCTGTTTTCACTCTCAAACGCTGGCCATTAAGTTTCAAGCCGAGGCCAGTAACTTGTAATTAATTAAAGTGAACACTCTCAAAACCATCCAAGTATTGAATTAAAAGCACAGAGAGAGGTGCAGCAAGTTTTGATAAGACTTTTGCAATATTTAAACAGCCTCAATTTTGAAAGCATTTTTAGTTTCACACTTAGGCGTGACGCTTCAGCTTTCAGGGATTGATTTTTGTTACAGCTTTTCTGCTACTCAGTATTTTCTCACAGTGAAGGTATTAATATCCCGTAATCAAGCCACCTTTATTTATTCCTTTTGATAGGCAGAACATCAAATCTATCTGACAAAACAATCCACAACCATCATTTCATCCCCGGCATTGACTGAAAGCTTAATAGGTTAGGGGATAGAGAAGAATAGATTTTTATTTCCTCATCTCACACAGCTGAGATGTTATAACAGAGTATCTCATTTGCATACCTCAAATCTGAAGGTCTAAATATTTTGGCCTGAAATTCGTATTTCCTTGTTTTATAATGATCACAGTGAAGCTTTTACCAAATCCTTTGTAAACCGGTACCTGGTTTTGCTGTTTTATGTAAAATATTTAACAATACTCATAATGGTAATGACGGGTAAAGCGGTTACGATCACGTAAACATTCATTCACACCTTGGACTGCAGAGGAACACAAGCCATGTGGGACAAGAGCTGGGAACTGTAGTATTTTAGTACACTTTTAAGCTTCTCAGCTCCGATTAGGATAAATATAAATATAGAATCTTGTCTTTTTATTGCCCACCTATACAGGGTGACATTAGAAACGTCTCAGACTCCAAGGAGTCAGATAGAGCTATGAAGACCACCTTTGTGGAAATGCTTCTTCGTGCCAGGCACAGGTGGGACACCCCTGGGAGAGCAATGGCAGGGCTGATGGTGGGATCACAGCACAAGAGCAGCTTCAACCAATGCTTCCAACCCACACAGCAGCATAGGAGACTAAAATTGCACCGAGCCACCTAACATCAGGATAAGGTGCAAAGGTGACAAGATCAGTACAAGAAAGACATAGACCTGTTGGAGCGAGTCCAGAGGAGGCCATGAAGATGATCCGAGGGCTGGAGCCCCTCCGCTGTGAAGACAGGCTGAGAGAGTTGGGGGGGTTCAGCCTGGAGAAGAGAAGGCTCTGGCAAAACATTAGAGCCCCTTCCAGCATCTGAAGGGGCGCTCCAGGAAAGCTGGGGAGGGACTCTGGATCAGCGAGTGGAATGACAGGATGAGGGGCAATGGGTTTGAACTTTAAGATAGGAGATTTAGATTAAATATCAGGAAGAAATCCTTTCCTGTGAGGGCAGTGAGCCCCTGGCCCAGGTTGCCCGGAGAAGCTGTGGCTGCCCCATCCCTGGAGGGGTTCAAGGCCAGGCTGGACGGGGCTTTGTGCAACCTGGGCTGGTGGGAGGTGTCCCTGCCTCCCTGACAAACCAGTTCTGCTTTAAGATATGTAAGGGTGCTTATGTGGTGCCTGTATTACAGCTAAGTTAATTTCATATCTTTTATAATGGATACTGTTGATACATTAATAAAAATGTGCTGTATTCACTGACGCAAATTGCACTTTAACTAGACAGAGGAGACATGAGTTTAATTCTTGTAAGGGAAAGGCGTAATTCCTCTATTTACTTTCTTTCCAAAGGCTCTCTTTGGTTTTGTCTAGCTGTAACCGTTTCATCTAGTTTGCATCTACATACAGCAGCTGCCAGGTGGTTTCAAATGTTTCCTCCAAGCTCTGGTTACAAGCTTTCCACAGGTAATTAAATTACAGCCACATTTACATGGCAGCTTTTTTTGTAATAAGCAAATTCACAGCACAGGCTTCAGTTACAAGTAATTAAGAGTTCTTTGGTACAGCAAATCTTACCTAAAATAGCTGACCTATGGAAAGAAAAGCTCTCAAACATGAAAACTGAAACACCATAAAAATTACTTGCCTGAAAACTGCAACAAGGAAAAAAACCAACAGGGGAATGGTTATGATAAACCAAATCACGTTGCAGAAGTGCAATAGGATGCCCACCTGCAGATCTCAGTCACTTACCTCCTTCCCTAATCCCACTGACTCTTCTCCAAGTATGAGTAGGGAAGGAAAATTTAAAATTAGATTAGATATTAGGAAGAAAATCTTTACTGTACGAGGTACTGGCCCAGGCTGCCCAGAGAAGCTGTGGAAGGCCCATCCCTGGAAGTGTTCAAGGCCAGGCTGGATGGAAACAACCTGGTCTGGTGGGAGGTGTCCCTGCCCATGGCAGAGGGTTGGACTAGATGATCTTTAAGGTCCCTTCCAACCCAAACCATTCTATGATTCTGTGAAAAGGTATTTTCAACTTCCACATACCTTTCATTTACATACTCTCCCCAAGTCGAATGGTGACCACTGAGGAAGGGAGAGGAGGGCCAGGTCAGCCAGGATGGCCTCCAGCCTGCATGAGTTCATTTTGCCGAGAGAAATAAGGGACAATCCTATTGCCAGAATCATGCAGCAAGGAAAACGTTAAAGCCTGAAGGCAAGGCTGGAACTGGATATAGACACAAAAATTAAGGCAGAAGCAGCAAACCAGGTATTTCTAGAACTGTGCTTGGGCTAACTGGTGGATGCAGCAGTGGCACAAGGCAGGACAACCCACAAGCAAATGGTGCAGAACAACTGCGTGTGACGAGATGACAGCACAGGCAGGCAACACAACGGGGGTTTTGGTTGAAATTACAGCTACTTACAGCGTCAAACATTTCCCTACCACCAGCCCCAGTAAGAGATTCTTCCCGACTCAAAAGTTCACACTTGCTTAATCAAAGGCAGGAAGACCGAGAACCAGTCAACAGGAATATTTAGGTTTCCCTCAGGAGAAGGGCATCAGCCAAAGTCACAGCAATTAGTAACAGTGCTTTTGGTCACCGATCTTGTGATGTTTGGGATTTCTACACTTAAATTTCCTTTTTGGTGCTATCCGAGAAGCAGAGAAAAGTTTGCAAGCACATGTATACACATTTATAGCTCAAAAATGGTAGGGGTTTGGGTTTTTTTTTTTTGTAA
>VXBH01000659.1:112885-149240 GCA_013400035.1 Rynchops niger
TGACATTCAAGGGCTACATTTTATTTTCAGCTCAAATTAAAAGCTGCCGAAATCCATCATGGTCTCGCCTCCCTGCATGAGGAGTCAGCTCTTATCTCTCAGTGGGGGGAAGCGAAAATGGGCTCGGTTGCCTAGAAACCTGAATGAGCATCTTTTAAGTGAAAAGCAACTTCTGGACTGTTAATTCAGGAGCAGAGAGTCCAGAGGAGAGGATGGTGCCAGTCACTTTGCCTTCAACATCTACAGGGTGACCCTTCCCTGGGGAGAATGAAAGATAAACAAACAATGCTCTAGGACTGACTAGAGCCCTTTTTTTGCAGATGCTCCAGGCAGGACATCAGCATCTCTGGGACAAGACAACTCCTTCCTACCGGTTCACAAGGGTTTGCGCAGCCCACACCCACGATGGCTTGTTCATTCATTTAATTCATGTGCGGCACCTCAGGTACCTATTTGCTGGAAGGGAATCCAAGAATGAGCCAAGGCACACATCACACATCATTTACGTAAAAGCAGATAATACAGTAGTAACACATTCCATACAGTATTATTTATCTGACAAAAAGCGTGGGTTGCTCTGCCCTCAGTAAGAATGAATTACATTGTACTTTATGCTGAGACGCAATCTATCTTTTTATACAAGAAAAAATATATATTCTCCTCTCGTCTAAATTACAGCATTTACCATGTATGTACTGAGTATGTTTTCATTTAATTTACAAAGGAACTCCTGATTAACAGCATTTTAGGAAGTCTTCTATGAAATTTAGTATTAGATCTCAAATCTGTTCCTATGCAAAATGCTTTCACTAGCGAAAGCACAATCTTCAAGATATTTCAAGATAAAGTTAATAACATCTTACATATTGGTCATGCTGACAGCTATGTCATAAAAGAAAAAAAATGTAAAAAAGAATGGTTTGAACATTAGCTGAACTTTGAGACTATAAACATTGAAGGGTAAAAACAAGTAACAACCCAGTGAAGTACCAAGGCAAAGACCCGATGCCAATGAAGAGTGTTTGAGCCAAGACGCTAACTCCTCAAGCAGCTATTGCTAACATCAGCAGGGTCGGGCAGGCACCAGTGTAAGTACCAGCTCTTACTGTGCTCCTCCATGGCCTTCGAGTCAGTACGTTGCCACAGGCATCACAGTTCACCCGGGAAACAGAAAGGGAGCTACAAGAAGGGGAGTAAAGGGCTGTTGCAGGTATGGCCACATCCAGCTCTTTGCTGTGAAGCGGGTGTCCCCAGCAAGCCTTGCCTGAAGGCTGTGCCCACAACAGGGAGCACCCTGAGGTGCGACACACTGCTGCCTGCTATTGCCTTCAGGTCTTAGTCAAGTTATTTAGACAGTACCTTCAATGCCAGAAAACACACAACACAAAGAACCAATTTGATTTTGCTGTTTTGCATTAAAACCCAAGAGGATACAAGAGTCTGAAGATACATGATACTTCTAAGTTGGCCAACGATAACATTACAAGGAACTATAACTTGCTACAATCCAAATCCAAACCTTTTCTGCTTTGTCTCCACTAGGATTTGATATTGAAGTAAGTACGTTTAAGCCTAGAATCACTATAGACCTACAGATGAGACATCAGGAGGAATGACTTTACTGAAAGAGTGGTCAGGCACTGGGACAGCCTGCCCAGGGAAGGGGTTGAGTCCCCATCCCTAGAGGTGTTGAAGAAACTCTAGATGTGGCACTTCAGGGCATGCTCTAGTGGCAGAGATTGTAGGTTTTTGGGCTTGTTTGGGGTTTTTTTTGTGGGTTTTTGTTGTTGTTTTTTGGTTTGTTCCCCCCCCCCCATGTGTGTGTGTACGGTTGGACTCGATCTCAAAGGTCCTTTCCAACCATGAAGATTCTATGATTTGGACTTATTTTGGGGAAAAGCAAACAATTTGGCCCCAGTCTGCACAGATCTCAGTGTCCCTCTGAAAAAAAAAAAAAAAAAACACCAAAAAAAAAAACCAAAAAGCCAACACACACACAACCAACCGAAAACCAAACAAACCCACAAATATTTCTTACCCTATCTCACAGAAACACTAAGAATAAATATACAAAGGATTCTACAGTGTTCAGATGTTACAGTAAGTGAAGAAACACTGCTGAGGTGAAAAGGAAGAATTCATCAGCACAACAAGAACTTCTGTCCTGCTTGCTCTTTTTGTCTGCTCTTTTTTCTTTACTTTTAAATCCCTCTTCCTCAAGTTACTTTATTCTAATGTTTTTCTTGGTACAACAGGCTCAATAACATGCATGTAACTAAAGAAACCCACCTGCTTTCCCTCCCTTCCCTGGCCTCAAGCATTGGAAACAAGATCTACCATCAAATGCCACTAAACCCCTGACCTCTGTGTTCTAGAACCGATGAAAGCTTTGATCACGTCAAACTCAGTCTATGGCAATTGTTGCTTCTAGGCCAAATATTTTATCTACCATCTACCCCGAACACCAGTAACCACTAGGTGAGGAGAACACTCTGATATTAAACACTGTTCTGAAAAAGCAGTCAAAATACAATAAAGCTTATAAGCATGGACCCTCTTCTGACACTCATTTTGCATTCAGCTATCCCTGTCTTAATTGAGAATCACAGAGTGGTTTGGGTTGGAAGGGACCTTAAAGATCACCTTAGTTCCAACCCCCTGCCAGGGGCAGGGACACCTCCCACTAGACCAGGTTGCTCCAAGCCCCATCCAGCCTGGTCTCCAACACTTCCAAGGAGGGAGCATCCGCAATTTCAATTTATACTTGATTTAAAATTATCTGCTTGACATGCCAGGTGATAAAGGGAAGGGTGCAACGTCTTCCCCAGGTCCCCACTCTACCTCCATGGACAAAATAAAACCCACTGCTCATCACCCAGCCTGCCGCCCCGAACATCTTCTACACCCCACTGCGATACAAAGAACAATTAATTTATACTTTCTCCTCTCCCCTTCCCTCAAACTTTAGAGGGCCATGAGCAAGAGCTACTTAAAAAGAGCAGCGCATCCTGGGCTCGCTCTCGGGCTGCAGTCCCAGCTGCACACAGCCGATTTCCACCCCGCTCCCCGGAGAGCACATTATCAGCGCCTTGCCAGCCGAGAAGGTGAAAACAAGGGAAGAGGAACTGGGGAGGGAAGGAGGGAGAAATCACATGAAAAATAACGCAGCAGCTGGTCAGTGAGACTCGATTTTCAAATCTAATCTCAGTTTGTGCAGTCAATGGGGGAGAAATGCCACAATTTGCATGACAACAGCCAAGCAAACTGAATAGTGGCAAATCAATTCTGCAAGAGAAGATAAAGCAGAATATACCTAATATATTAGCAACAAGGTAGAATTCAGTTCCCATAATGTCTGATGATATTGATTAAAACTGACACTTTTTTTATTATTATTATTCCGCTTCCACTTAGGACAGGGAAAGAACTGAGCCATATAAAGACACAGTTGTCTTACACAAATGGAAACATACTTCGCCGTGGAAGAAAATAATGTAAAGTGCACATCCATTAGGAGTAACAACCCTAGAAAATATTAGGGCTAGCCTTTTTAGCACATTACAAAGAAATGCGCTCACTTGGGCTCGGGCAGGGATTCAGCACCTAATTTATATCCATCAGGAGAGAAGTAAATAGTATAGCTGAAAGGAAGTATTAGGTTTTATTTATGGCTTAGCTTAAAATAATCAGCAAACATGATATTGCTGACTTCCTTCCCACTTATTTAGAGATTTGACTGTCAATGTTGACTTGCTGTTGAATTTAATAACCCCCACAATCACTAAAGGGTTGAATACGAAAATTTTCTGAGACCACGCACGTGCCTATAATTAAAAACAATTCTTTTTAACTCAAACAAAATCCTCCTCCCCTTCCTCGGTCACCAGTGTCATTATCTCATTTAATAACCTCATTGTTAAAGATGACATTACAGCAGAATGAGAATTGCTGGTCTAACAAGGGAAGCGCATCCAGGACATGAAAAACGAAAGTATCTACCAGTGGTGTTGCTGCCTGTGTCTAAGCAGAAGGTAACTGTAAAGAAAAAAATCCCACAAAGTTAGGATGCTGAAAAGTCCACGCTACTTTTAACAAAGGAATTTGCTACAATAAATAATCCTTTTCAAGTAAAACAAAAAAATTGAATAGGTTTTTTGTGTTTTTTAACTACAGTGCGTATCATCATGGATATTAGAGACAAAGACTAGAGAAAAACTCAGCCAATATTGCTTATATCTCTGGATCTGTTCTGCCCAGCACTAGAAAAGGACAGTAAACACATCTCAATCTTGGCACTGACAAATCTTTTGACTTTGTTACCAGCTGAAAGAGAACCCCCTCAGTTCCACTTTCAACACTGTAGATTCCCCTGTGATACAGAGAAGGGCCAGAAGCTTCACCTAGTGCCTGCTCGAACACTAAACACTTCCACTGCTCTACACCCCCATGTTGTCCTTGGCCACAAGAGCGTGCAGAGAAAGGCAGAGCGTGGATGCTCCTGGTTTTGAGGCTGCCCAAAGGGGCGCTGGAAGGAGGCTGGAGAAGACGGGGTGCTCTCGGCTGTGCTCGCCGAGGAGCAGGGCCCCTCTCTCACGGTCAACAGGGGAACGGGCAGGTACCACCCTGCCCTCACACATCCTCCAAAATCTGCCCTGGAAAGCACTTCTGTTTGCTACCTGCTGCACATATATTACAGATCCCAGACAGACGTGTCCAAACCTGACCTATAACAACATTTCCTTCAACAGGCAGCAGCCTTACATTAATATGCATTAGTTTTTGTAACCAACTGGAGTAGAGACACAAGTGACATTTGCTCCCTGAACCAAAATTGTACATTTATATACATCCTATCATGTTTTGCCATCTCATTTCTTTACAGCAGTTCAGCTGTCACAATCTCTCTCACTCCAGCGTGAAAAGAAACAAATCTTCTGGGTTTAACAACAAGGCAAAAAAAACCTCCCAAGAACAAGCCGAGGTCCGTAGCAGGGAACTGAGCCCAGTTTATGGATCAAAAAGTCCAGGGACAAGACAGTTTTGAACAAAAAGGATTGTGCTTTACCAGTTTGCTTTTGATAGTTCCTCCAGGGAAATAAACCTTCTTTAAATGATCCCTTAGAAAACTGGGTGGTAGCATACAAATATTATCTTTTCTTCGTTTGTTTCAAATAGAAAAAATTTATAAATACAAGGCCTAAGATTTGGGTAATGTGCTCAAGGTAACTATGTGGCCTTCCGTTTAAACTGATTCAAAAGCAGCTTGGAATTCACATTTCATAAATTCAGTCTTTCCCCTCTTCTGATCTTGATTATTCACTTTTTCTTTTTTAAAGAAAAGAGCTCAGCAGCTCCCAGCGCCCAGCTGTACAGGACAGGAGGGCAGCATCCCACTGTGGCAGCAACATCTCAACTAACCTCCAAGTCTGTAAGAGGAAACATGAAATACTACTCACTTTATTTGCACCTACATTGGCTAGAATAAAAGCAAAACAACCTTTCTAATTTCATTAAAATATGGTGATTAGTAAAGCGGTCTAAATAAAAGGAATTTAGTATTGGGATGACTTTTTTGTTCACAGAAACTGGATGAATAATGTGGAATGAGTAATTTATAGGATAAATTGTTAAGTTACCAAGAATGGATTTTAGTTTATCCACAGTTTGTAGATAACACCACCACAGATCCTATCTGAACTACTGGCGTTTCCTAAATTAAAAGTATTGATTATTAGAAGTAAGAAAATTCAACCAAATTTGTTAATTCAGTTGGAACATTGCATGCTTTCCCCCCCCGCCTCCTAACTTGGATGACTTCAACTTCTAGAGTTCGTAATCACAGAATCTTCATGGTCGGAAAGGACCTTTAAGATCATCGAGTCCAACCAAACAACCTACAATCTCTGCCACTAGAGCATGCCCTCAAGTGCCACAGCTAGACGTTTCTTCAACACCTCTAGGGATGGGGACTCAACCNGGTGAGGCCTCACCAGTGCCCAGTACAGAGGCACCATCGCTTCCCTGCTCCTGCTGGCCATGCTAGTCCTGATACAATCATTTTTTATTTTAAGAAGATATAATAGTGTGCTGCCACCAAAAAAAATGTTTTGCCTTTCCTCCAAGCCACCTACACCACTACCATTTCCTCTGTAGTTGTCACACGCGCCCGAGTCCCCGAGTCAGATCAGCTTCCTCATCCAACTAATGAGGAAACTGGAAATTAACTGAAGAAAAATGGCTATATAATGGATCCGACTTACCTTAAAGTTACTAAAGACGAAAGAGGAAAAGGTAAAAATATTTGATCAGGTTTGCAGAAGGGGCAGGGCTGTTTTGGCAGGTGCCAAGCCATGGTTTTAGTAAGTCCCACCGATGAGTAAACTGCTCTGTGAGGCATCAGCACAGCTTTACCTCCTCCAACAGTCCTGCAGGTTTTTTATTCTGCATCTAGCAAGCTATGAACACAGTGTAATGTAATCTCATGCAATATGCATCACCTCATACAGTATAGAGTCAAACATTGATGAAATTCATTCAAACCTGCTCCTGAAAAGTATTCTTGCCCTCACCATCCTTCATTCTTGCCTAGGGCATAAGCATGGGATTGATTGTAATAGGATGATTTCTGGATGTGTACTTAAGAATGCATATAGCAAAAGTTCAAATAAAGGGAAAAAAAAATCTCATAAAGATCTAATTTAAAAAAAAAAAATCTAAATTATTATGTTTGTTCAAATATATGCCCGCTTCTGTCCATGACATTTAAACTGATGATTCTAAATAGAGTGGCTATTAAGATACATCCCAGATAACTCCCCAGCACCCTACCTCCTGTCAATTAACAAGATTTAAAATTATTTTAGGCTAAATGAGTGGAGGCACTGCAATACAAACCTCATGGTTTGCAGGATCCTTATTCGTCATGGCTCCTGTGCTATTCCTAGTCTGTTCGCTGGAAACTGTTTTCTTTGAAGAAGTCAACTTTGACTTCAAACCCATTTATGAAATTAGTACCACATAAACATTTAGGAACTCAGTTAAATGACAGTTAAATTCCTATGCCACAGCCAACCCAGATACTAACAGCAAGAACCATAAGAGACTGAGAAATTTCTTTCCCGCATATATGGAATTTAAAATACTCGCATACAGCATACGAACACGCATGCCTCAACCTCCTCTGCAGTATTTTAAAAAAGAATGGTACAGATTAACATGAAGGTACAGCTCCAAGTGACATTATAGCTCATTTTAAGAAGTGTTTGTGAAAATTTACAGCTGAAGATAATTAACTCATTTCAACCAGTTCTGCTCTTGGGTCTATACATTTAAGAACAGTGGTATTAATACATTGCCTCAAACAGTTGAATTCTCAGTGGATTAAAAATAGTATAGTTAAATCTGTATCTGACAAAGAAGAGGGAAGAAAGAGTCAATTCTTTTCTAGTTAATAGAGTTAAATTGGCATAAGTGAAAGTAAAATGAGGCCCATTCTCTTGTGTTTGTGCAGGCACAACAAAGTCTGGGAACAGAAGCTAGTCAAGTGCTCCGCTCCTGGGAAAATCAGAAGTTTTCATGACAGCCCGTGGAATCTCTCCTGCAAACCGGCCTCCAAAGAGGAGGAAGTTGAGAGACATTAAATGAATGGGAAACAAGAGAAGAAATCCAACACGGAACAATCGCAGACTGCCATTACCCTTTTCATACCTTTCATTTGTAAAATGAAAACATTTTCAGCAGACTGGTATGGAGAGGGGGGGAGCAAAGCCTTACTGACTCCCGTTCTGCTCACACCACGGTCCCTGCGGGACAGGAGGCTGACAGCCAAGGCCCCTCGTGCACAGAGGACACAAGACCCTATTCCTATTCCCTACTGAGCATGTTAAGGAGAACATCACCTTGTTTAACAGCTCCATGGTGCTCTAAGTAGTGCAATCAATGCACAGGATGGCGAAGGCCGGACTTCAGAGAATATAAAGTTACATGGCTGCTTCTGCCACCTGCCTAGGTGATTTGACCAACTTATTAAATGCCGTAGATAAAAACACACTCCTGATTCCTGCCCTTTTAGGCCAGTGGAAACTCAATACATTCTGAAGGAATAATTCCATCTGGCTTGAAAACACCCATTTACATTGCTTAGTAACACCAGAGCGGCTGACAAAGGGAGCTCTTTGCTCTCTGGGATGGATTAGGGGAGGTTTTACTGGCAGCTGCACAGTGAGCAGTAGGTATGGGGCTGTCTGCAGAGAGGGAAATACTGAGAAACGATGTGACAAATCAGAGCAATAGACAGGAAGGAAAAAAAAAATAATATATATCCTTCAGCATCAGTCGGGGACTTAGCTAGAAATACTCCTGCCAGATTAGTTTCTGCAACTGCCTGAGCCACCAGCTTCCAGAATGACTGGTGCACTGAATACATTTACAACGAATAATAATCAACTTCTCAGCTTCTTATTACTTTTTTATTCTTTAATCCACTATCAGAATTCGATAAACATGTGGGTTTGGTTTTTTTTTCTGTTAACATGGCTTAAAAGTGAGGATCGCACGCAAACATGAAATAGTGCACACATAAGAAATGATCCTGACAGTAGGTTTGAGTAAGTGAAATATTAGTAAGTGACACTACTGACAAGTGCAAAAGTAGTCTATTATATTTGTGCACTGCTGCTTTTCCACTGGCAACTCTAATGAAAATTGATTTTTTTTGTTTTAAACCACACAATACAAGAAACTATACTTACAAAGCCTTCCCTCCCCTCAATTCACATCCATTGTATTAGCTTCCCCTTTAAATAATAAATGTGTCTCTGGCTGAGATTATTTTACTGAGCAACAAAACAGGTGGACAAGTAAAAATGAAAAGTTAAAAGAATCAAAGCTTTAAACAGTCAAAGAGCAGTCCCAATGAATCTGCAGTTTTCTGGTGCATCATTCTGCATCAGATGAGTAATCCATCGTTTGGGACCGTTTCCAAGAACGGACCATCTGCTCTCAGCATGACCGTCCTCATGGAAGCTGCATAGAATCTTTCACCTTCTCTTCGACAGCTCTCGAGAAAAATAATAATAAGGTTTCTAAAAAGAACAAAGCCAATAAATTGTAAGCTGCTTTGCCTGAAATACTATCTCTTCACAGGTTCAGTACTTCTAACTTGCATTAGTGGCCTTCTGCCACACACAAGAGGCATTTGACATGGAAGAAACGAATGATACTGACGGGAGAAAAATGGATTTTTAGCCATGAGATCACAACACTAAAACAATAAAAGCACAGATAAGTGATTGAGGGAATTTGCATATGTACAGTTTCTGGATTCTTCCTGATTTCACGCACGTGCTCTGTCCCAAGTGCCTTGAAGAGCAGCAAGGCAACCATGGAATGAAAAACCTCCCCATCTATCCCCTGCCCTGCATGAAAGGAAGGGTATGGGACAAAAGCCCTGACCTTTGTGCTCCAGCAAGGCAACTCCACTGACAGAGCCAGATCTGAACGGAAAAAGAAACAAGCCAACCACCTTTTATGAAACTGTCCTGTAAAGTCAAATTAAGGCAGCTGGTTAATGGGATAGGAAATCAAGTTCTCATATCAACAAAGAGGTGGGTGCTGCCAGAAGAGGTGGTCCTGTTCCTGTAACCCTGGCCACAGCTTCACATCCTCCCCTGGGCCAGCACAGGCGTTCACCTGACCTTCACAGTTGCCAAGCTTAAGAAACTAAACCAGCACAAGGTTTAGTCTCTAGCCAGGGGTAAAGATAGATACCACTGTTTGTGGCAACAGCCTGCCACTAGGTTGGTTCAGCTGTACTTCAAAATTCCAGCTCGGGGTTGATGCTTAAGCAGCTGAAAAGACTCTAAGATCCCACATGGATTTTAACAGCACGTGGGTTCTAGCTGTAGTGCAAGGAAGACCATGGGATCATGTAGTTGAAGAGGAGAAGGCTCAACTGCCCTCTTTGGTATTAAGAGTCATCATAGATCTAGTATCTTGCTGGCAAACGGTGAGGTCCCACTGCCTCCCCACTTCCCAGCTGCACACTCTGACTCCACCTCTCATGCGAGGATCAGTGCTCTTCCAAACCTCAACTGAGCCACTGCCCCAGCAGAAGAGTTCTCCACGGGTCTTCATCCTTCAGACTTGAAAGCCAGAAAGTCAAGCTGGCTTGATAACAAAGGCAGGCAGGTAAGAATGGGCAGCTTTACTACATCCTCAGTATCCATACGGTATTGCTACTACTTCATCTAAAGACCTACTGGGTTTGGGGCCTCCTGAATAAGCTGATCTCATAACACCAGAGCAGCAAACTGAACAAAGCCCACAGAGGCCAGTGGAGAGGGACTAGAACAAAAGGTGTAACTAAGCTGTTATGGAGGTATTGAGGTTGGTTGGGTTTTTTTTTTGTTTGTTTGTTTGTTTTTTTGTTTGTTTGAGATAATAAGTTATCTTAGGTTAAAAAAACGGGTGAACTATTTTTTAAAGCTGGTAGAAATAGCTTTAGGTCTCAATGTTCAGAAGTACAATTTAGGTCTCAATGTTCAGAAGTGCAAGACAGAACACTCCACGTACAGGAGGCACACCTCTGAAGTATGCACTTAGAAAGCCAAAGACAATGGTCATACTTTGCTCACATTTTGGAAGTTCAAAGTTGAACATAAGATCGCTGGAACGTAACACAGCAAGAAGAAAGCATGCAAGAAAGGAAATCAGTTGCTTTTTTTTTTTGTGTGTAAAGTCAAAAAAAGCACACACAAGGTGTCCCTAATTATTTGGCCTACTACTGCAAAGACTGAGACTGAAAGGTACAATTGCACCATCACACTTCTCTTGATCAAAGTAGCAGCTCTCGTACTTCAGGGCTGGAGGACCCAGGAGAGGTGACGCAGCCAGACAGAGCTTCATCCAGCCCCTAAGTCTGCTCTTGGCCATTGCCACAAGACTTCTGCTGTGCCACTCCAGGCAAAAGGACTGGAGATGATTTCTTCCACAGCTGAAGTGGAAGTGTACACTCTCGCCTTCCAGAGTACACTACAATGAAGACAAAAATGTCATTCCCAGCACAGCCCTCTCATATCCTCCCTGAGACTGCAGGGATAAGAGATGCCACTTCTGCCAAAGGGCAGAAGGGGTGCAGGAGAGGACATCACAGGGAGGAGCGAGGAGACAGGTCTACGTGCATTGGAGAAGGAGCTGTGACTTTAGGCATCTGGGGCGTAAGGATGAGAATACAAGGGCGGTGGAGGAGTAAGGGTAAGATGTGCTCGAGGACAGACACCCCACTAGTGCAGAAATGGAGCGGAAGAGAAGGGAGAAAGCACAGAATTATCCATGTATGAAACCAGGTGTTGAAGCAGCAGGAATATGTGCACAGGTGGGATTTAGAGCTTGAGTTAGAGAAGTGGTGGAGGAACAACACAGCCATGAGTTTTAGAGAGTTAAGCTGAATCTTACAGAACATTTCTCCTCTGGCTCTTGTGCCACAAACAGGGAAGAGGAGCTGGTCCTCTTCGTGTCTACAAGGGGCTTCAGTCTGGGCAGCACTTCTCTTCCTGACCAGCCACAGCACTGCCACTCGGTCTCCAGCCACAAGTATCCTCAAAGCCTCATCCCTTCCTACCAGTCCTTATTCCAAATCACCTTCATCGCTTATTGTGCATCTCTTAAGTATAGCTCCAGTACTACTCTTTTGCAAAATCCAAACATTTTAGGTGTTTAAAGGAATAAGTTGACAAGAGAAAGGAAAAATTCAGCACAGACCTTTGGAAATGTACCTGTCCCGCTCACCACCCTGCTTTACCCTCTTTCACAGACATTTCCAACAGACAGATTTTGAGCTGCCAGATTAATTGCTCAGCTGGCAGGAGGAGCAGGCCACCAGATTCCCCCAGGTCCCAGCTGCTCCTCCCCTATTACTATCAGGGCTCTCATTAGAGGCAACATATCCTACCCTGATTAAAACATTTCCTACCCCAGTCTTACACCAGCCTCAGTCTGCCAACTTCAAATGACTTGCTCTTGATTTATACCAAAGTAAATGAGAGCAGGAGGCAGTTAATAACTGAAGAAAAAAGGCAAAACAATGATGGGGGGGCAGGAGTATCAGAAATACTCAGTCCTGGAGCTGCAGGACTATCTTTCAGACCAATGAGCATTGGCCCTAAAAGATAATAAGTTATCTTAGGAATCCAAAATAATTATTTTCCATAAAGAAAAAATGTTTTAGTGTTTTATAAACGAACATGCTCCATTCTTGGGTTAATATTGTGCTAACAGGACTAGCTGTCATAGAATTAGTTATAATTCATGTACACAGGTGCATCATTTCCAAAGCAAAGCAGAAGGCAAAAAGAAGGATGTAATGAATACACAGAAACTGTGTTTACAGTTAAGAGCAACCCTGTTAACCTGCTCCTCCTTTTGTTACAATATTTCAATACAATAGTAACACTCATTCTTCCCGCTCTCCTACATTGAAGATTGATGATTCTTGTAAATATTTGTTTAGCGATTAACCATCTGTCTCTACCTTTTGGACTTTACTGAAAGCATCTTGATCGCAAAAACCAAAACAATTCAATACAGAACACTGTAACTGCCTCCAAATAGAGGAGAAAAACCCCCAAACAACCCTAATTTGGACCACGGCAGCTCCAAGGTCTATGCCACTCACACGTGGCAGTGAGCAACTACCTCCTCCCAAGCAAGGTCTCAAAATAGACACTGTAAGTACCAGCAGAGATGGTCTGAACAGGGTGCTGTGGCTTATTGAACAGCAGAGTTACAGGACACTAGTTAGAAGTGCTACGGAGTTGGTCGTCAGTTTGTTTTTTGAAGGACCACAGTTAACTCTTCCCCCCTCACTCTTTTCCCCTTAACAGGTAAACCATCTGGAAGTAATAACAAATTGTATTTGACCAGTGTGATATCTAGTTGTTGGGTAATAATTTCCCTATAGATATTAAGGGAAGCTTATGGCTTTGAAGCCATGCTTGTACTGAAAGAAACACTGAGAAGAAAAAAAAAAAAAAAAACACAACCAAAACAAACCAAAACAACCACCATTCATTGCTGTTCTTTTGTTCATTTTTTTAAAGAAAAGGAAAACATATTTTGTATCTATCTTTCATCAAGTACTACAGAGCAACAGTGTCTACAGCATCCAAGGATATCCTTACCCTAGGTAATGCCTCCTAATCTAAACCACACCAAAAACAAAAGTGTCACTCTAAATGACACCCGACAGCATGGAATAAAAGAGAAAGCAGCAAAATGAGAACTCAAGTTTATGTAATGTTTCGCGTTGGACCAAACTTGACACCAGAGTCCAAAAGTCCTTCCACAACTGAAATGCCACAATCTTACGTAGCCAGTCGCATAAGCGGCACCAAAGAAAGCTAGGCTTATCTGCTCAAACTGTTCCACTCCCTTGGAAGCAATACCTTTCCTACACTCCATCCCCTTGCAGATGAACTACAGCATATGGTATATGGAGACATTGACACTCCGCTCCAATGACACCACTGCTCCAGCCCTTGTACCTGCCCTCAACTGGGAAATCAGCTTTTGCCGGCCACGGTACCGCTGCTCTCTTGGCAGCGGTTTCCAAGGCTGTGGAGCAAACGTGCTCCTGTCCCATGTGTTCCCAAGCAAGGATGCCAATCTTTGGCTACCAGCCTTTGGCATCAGGCCAGAGGGATGCTTTCTGCTGTTCCCCGGCTTTACAGGCTGGAATAGCAAGAACTGTAAAAACACAATACTGTTATCTACTGAAGAAAGGAACATCGGTCCACCACATAGCAGAGAAACAACCTCAGATTAGATATCAGAGATTTTTAAAAAAGGAACATGAGTGGGGAAAGAATTAATCTAACAGGAAATCCAAATATATATTAGAGAAATAAACGTAATTTACTATCCAATACACACACTTGAGGTCAATCATAGAATCATAGGGTTGGAAGGGACCTCTGGAGTTCATCTAGTCCAACCCCCTGCCAGAGCAGGGTCACCCAGAGCAGGTCGCACCGGATCGCGTCCAGGCGGGTTTGGAATGTCTCCAGAGACGGAGACTCCACCACCTCTCTGGGCAGCCTGTGCCAGGGCTCTGCCACCCTCACAGGAAAGAAGTTCCTCCTCATGTTTAGGCGGAACTTCCTATGCTCAAGTTTGTGCCCATTACCTCTTGTCCTGTCCTCGGACACCACTGAAAAGAGCCTGGCCCCATCCTCCTGACACCCACACATTGCTGCACCATCTTAAAAAATACAAATATTACTTACACTTCACATTTGTGGAACAGCATGAGGGGCTTGCAGTTTTAGCATCTCTCTTTGGAGCTGGGGAATTACTATCCAAAACCTCTGAGAGAAGCTGCAATATCTGTCTTCTCAGTGGCTCCTAAGGTGGTCCCCATAAGCAGGTGGCATTTTCTGAGCAGAAATATCTCCCCCTTCTTCCCACTATCCCATATTTACGCCCACACTCCATGCTTAAACCATTCCCCCATACCTACTTCATCCATCAGATGAACGGCTACTATTTGTTACTTGCCTTTAAGGAATATTAACTTCCAGCAAAGCAGATAATCCAAGTTGGATTAATTACGCTTCCCAGGGCAGCCAGGCACAGACACAAAGGGAAGAGTAACCTTTTTTGGACAAACAACAGAGCAGCAGTCACACAGCCTGCTACACCCCGATACTATCCTGTGCGCAAATAACAACAGTCTGTGCCTGTCTGGCACATTTACCAAGAGAAATCTGGCATATGTTTTACTGTGAATAATTAGGACAAACAGAGAGAACTCTGTTATTTCAAGGTAGCTTATATTAGGGCTCCATTCCTCCAGACTTTTAAAACCAGAGTAAGATGCCAAGATAGAAGACTATCAAAACTTAATTCAGCAAGGAGCTGAAGCAGATGATCAGGGAGAGATTGGAATAAATAAAGAAAAACTAAACAAAGCAGATACCAAACTGCACTTTGGAAACATGTTCATCTGTGAAAGTATGGCTATTTCACAGTTTCTTCCTAAAGTGATTTAGATATGAAAGCTTTATAATATAACCTGAAACCGGTCTAGATATTACATATGTAAATCTTGATAAAGACCTGATTTTTGAAACATATATTGGTTTTCCTTTTTAGCCAAGGCTTCCTAGTTGTAGAAGAAATGCGTCAATGGAAGGGAAGAAAATCCACACAAAAAAGTCTAGGGAATACGCCTGATTTCCTATTTGATTACTATAGCATTGAGTCTCCTAACTTTAAGTGCAAGTCCTACCATATTTAGAGGTTTCACAAGATTTTTTTTTTTTTCTTTTCCTTCTTCAAATCCTGAGAACACAGCAGATTTCACCCAGAGGCAGAGCTAGGAGCCAGGCTTACAGGACTCCTGGCACCAGCTCAGACCCTGAAGGCACACACAGGGCTCCTGTGATTCACGATTCAGAAGGCAAACAGCAAGACCTCTGGAGGCCTCAGTGTTGCTTTTTTTAAAAGTAACATTACAGTACACCATGTGGTAGCCTTGAATATAGTGGGATCTATCACATGCTATGAACAGTCGTTTGCAAAAACCTGGCATCAGCAATACCTTCTTTGGCACAAAGTCCACCAAGGGTGCAATAGCCATAGGGAGCTATAGAAGCCCTCAGCTGCTCATTCCTGCTCCTGCGTGGCCTCCTCCCACCCTTTGAACACCAGTGTTCACGTGGACAGGCTGAGGACAAAGACCAGTTCTCCATATGTGCCCAAAGCGTGGCTTGTGCACAGGGGACATAGCAGCCAGCCCAGGACACAAAAAGTCCAGCAGCAGGAGAGAGCAGAAGTACCTCCACCAGTGCCAGCCACAACAGCAGCACGTTTTACCGTGTCTTAGGGACTTCTACTTGGAAATTCAGGGATCGGTTTTCAAGAACCTTCATTTATACAAGCTGACATTGAAAAATACTTCCATGCGTAGGCTGGGAAACAAAGAAAAAAATACAGCCTGTTTGTCTAAGTGGGCTTGCACATGCTGTTCTTGTACAGGGATTCAAAACCAATGTAGGGCCAGAAACATCAAAGCCTAACCAGGACCAACCACCATAACCACAACCAGGTGGGAACAAAGTGATTTCTGGTAAAAGATTAAACTGGTTTAATTGAGAAAAGTGGTGATAGGAGAGACATAATTTGGAAAAGAAATACATGAGGCTTACGTATATTATTTTTCTACACCAAAAGTTTACAGTTCCAGGCAGTTCTACAGTGAGATCTTGCAGCACCAGTCACTAGCACAGCTCGTTCCAGCTGAGTTTGGAAAGGGTTTAATCATCCCATTCCGGACACCTATGATGGAAGTGATGAGTTACATGAGTCAGGATTGGTGTCTAATCAACATAATTAATCTAATTTGATGATTAACCTGAGGAGGGTGCTCCTTTAGGCACAGGTAAAATAGCTCATGAGTCATTACTTGGCAGTGACAGTGATTAGTTTGAAAATGCAAGTTGTAGTTTGTTGGAAGGTTTGGACTCAGTCTAAAAAGGAAACACACAAGTTATTAGGTGCTAGGACAGAAGCTCTAGGCAGCCTTTCTCTGACCACCAGAAATCAAGACACCACTGTCACTGAAACCATCTGTTAATTTGTCAAGCACTAGAAAGCGTCCTGGGACGCAACACCCAAGTCACAACCGTACACCAAACGCTGCTCTGACGAAGGTCAGTTCGGTTGCAGGTACTAACGGCAAAGGGTCTTTGCAGACAGCTTTATGCAGTAGGCCACATTTTGAGCCCCGATTTCAAGTGGCTGTTCACCAAGTAAGCCAATTGCCGTAGCACTGGAAACACACATTCTCTAGGGAAAGGCTCCTAGTGCTTCCTGGCAAGGCGTCGCTCCGCACATCGAGGTAGCAGCCTGCCTGCACACTTCACAGCCATGAAAATAATTGCTGCAGATGTGATTTATCCCCTTTGGCCTGACATAAATCCAACGGAGCTCAGCTGCGGAACCCACCTAGCTCTGGATAAGAGTATTTACCACTATCACTGGCTAACATCTTACTGCCGAGAGAAAAAGCCATCTTCTGTTTCACATTCAGAGAGCTAACACACAGCACATTTCATTTTTATTTCTTAGCTTCCACTAGGGCGGACGCAAATGTTGACACTTTTCAATAATCTACCAGCATACAGCATGCAGCTGAGGAGAGAACCGTCCACCTTTTATTCAGATCAAAACCAATTACCACTCCTGTTACAAACGTAAATCACCGCTTACATTTGTATCGACTATTATCCAGGAATGCGCTTACCAAATTTTTAAGACTTCTCTGCTGAGGTGCAGAATCGCTACTGCTCGAAGCGGTATTGAAGAAATACCTTCAATATCAATACAAATTGATTTGTACTACAAAATCTACTGCAGTTGGCCAATACTAGAGGCCCCGACAGTTGCAGAGACCCCCAGTAGATGCACCCCGTATCTTGTTGGATGTGCATATGAAGATGCCAAGAGCTGTTTCAGATTTCCAGCATAACTCCAAACAAGAAGCTCAGACATTATCAGCACAAACTAGAAGCAAATTCTTATCCCTTAATTCCATTTTTCCCACCACCACCTGTAAAACTCCTACCAACAACTAAATTACATGCTTTGTGTAATAGTTCCAATTAAGTCAGTAGTAGCACAGAAAATGTTAACAAAGGACAATTCAGGGAGGAGACGGGTTTTATAATAACTAAAGGCTCTGTTCTAGCCCGAATCACACTATTATTACGGGGTGAACACAACTGAGTGATGTGGGTGAGTGCTTTCAGAGCAGTCATTACCAAACAGTTACGATTTTACTTTTTTCTGGCATCCTGGTGGGCGGCCTTATTACAGCGGACAAGGAATACACTTTCACAGAGAACATTAGTTTTCACCTGTGAAAGAAAACTCTCACTCAATGTCAGCTGTTACACTCACACTGACAGGCTTTCCCCAGCACTGAAAAGCCTGATACCACAGGAAGGAGGTTGGAGAGAGGTGGGGGTTGGCCTCTTCTCCCAGGTGAATAGTGACAGAACCAGAGGGAATGGTCTGAAGCTGCGGCAGGGGAGGTTTAGGTTAGATATGAGGAGGAATTACTTTACTGACAGAGTGGTCGGGCACTGGAACAGCCTGCCCAGGGAGGGGGTTGAGTCCCCATCCCTAGAGGTGTTGAAGAAACGTCTAGATGTGGCACTTCAGGGCATGCTCCAGTGGCAGAGATTGTAGGTTGTTTGGTTGGACTCGATCTCAAAGGTCCTTTCCAACCATGTGATTCTGTGAATCCTGCTCTCAAAGCCTGGCAATCCACTGCCGTTCCTTCATGTCTCACAATGCACCCTTAACAAAAACAAAAAGCACATCCATGCATGCCTTCCTGCACACGCACACTTGTAGATAGGCAGGTTTGCAGTTTAAGTTTCTATACAGCTAAAAGCTTTCCCATAAGGCCACACAAGAGTTATTAGTCCATCTCTAAAATCAATCTCATCCCAAAGCCCTAACAACCTATACCTCAAGCAACTACCACTGCACAAGGAATCACCGCAACAACCTGCCAACCAAAAGACTGTTCTGCTGCACAAGAGTGCACGTCCCTCAGAGGAGGCCATATTAAGAGAATCCATGGTCCAGGTGGCATTTTGAAAGCATTTCTCTTTTAAGCGAGACCATGCAGCCATGCCTGCCCCTTCACAGAAATAGCCACAGCTACACCAGCACTAATTTAGGTACTTAATGAATAAATACACAGCTATAAGGGATTATGACTGGCCTTGTACTCAAGCAAAAGAAGCTGGGAAATGCGAAGAGGAGCCCGTGGCAGGCATGAGAATCAAGTCAGAGCACCAGGACTCCTGCTGGCGACCGGCAGCCCTAAGGGTCCCGGCCAGTCAACCTGCAGATTCAAGCCACAATGGCAGAGACTACAGGATGTCCTCCAAAAGCTGCCTAGGAACCAACTCCACACATGAACCTCCATCCCCTGGAGATAAGACTGACAAGCAGTTTTCCTACTGCCAGTACAGTATGACTGGAAAATTTCTAAATAAAGACACAAACAATCCCTTCAGCCCAGACAGCCCCCCCACTCCCTCCACCAGCTCCACAGTCTTTTTCATCTGGGCATTAGAAACGTTTTCATCTCTTTTAATGGGGATTTGTTTATTACTTATGTTTTGCATTTTCTTGTTTTATTGACGGGAGATGAGGGGAGATGACAATGGCAGTAATGGAAGTTTAAAAATCCCCACACTGATTCCAGAGAATCCAGGAAAATTGGTGCCTTTGTGTTTGTATCATCATTATGCTCTCAGTAGGAGAGAAAATTTGCTCTTCAAGGAGGAATGAGAAAAGATACAGCTCCCAACTGGTTGTACAGAGTCTTGAAACCCTAAAGAGGATTTTTAAAACAACAGCCAAGGGACACGGAGAAGCAAAGCAGCAAGACCAGCTGTGGGGGACAAGTATGACGGAAGATGATTATTCCAGCTTGAAGAAATAAAGATTAACTGTCGAAGAAGAAAAAAAAAAAAAAATAGTTTATCACTCGTAACTCACGCAAGGCCATGTTAGATTGTACAAAGTCATTTAACACATTTCCAGCTTCAAGTGGCGATGCAGGAGGCAGTGGTGGATTCCGGGCTCCATAATCTGTAGCCGGGGTGGGAGGTTGAATAATCTGTGACGGTGAAAGGCAGGTGAACCCCCTCCTTGTGTTCCTGGTTTCCGTGGAGTACCAGAGCACCACCGCCCTTCATTACAGCACAAGATACCACCAAGCTCAACCCAACCACTGTTTTTTTGGGGTTTTTTTTGATGCAGTTGCATCAAATAAGAAAACCCCAAAGGTATAAATCACAAATGCCCGTGAGAATGTCTGTGATGTTTTGCATACGCTGTATCTGGAAGTCCTGAAAAGTTATTTTAAACTGACTGGTATTTGAGTGCTAGCAATGAGACAAGTAAGAGATGCCTCACTACAAGCAAGAGCAATAATAGTAACAAGAAGTACCATTTTGTGAGATGGAGTGTAAATGCACACCAGAAAAATGCATTTTTAATTTGTCAGAGCTAAGATTTATCCAAGGTAACAGATGATTTAACTTTGTTGATCACAAACTTCTGGAGCCTTGGGTTGAATCTGTATGTTGCACAAAGCTCCCTTCCGCATCAAGCAAATCTTTGGTGGCGACCAACAAATGGAAGGCAATTCGAAAGTATAAAGAAAGGAACTGAACAAGAAAGTGAAGTAATTGTTTTAGATCATAACCACAGTACAGGGCTTTGTTCTTCCTTCATACAAATTCTCTCGGCAATCTCTTTGGTTATAGTAATAATTAAAAAATAATCAGACAACCTGCCTGCCTTCTAAACAATTTCTCCAATTTTCTGATAAAGTTCAGCCACATGCAATCAAAAGACTATCAACACTGCACTGATCCTGCCTGCATACGGCTGTAATTTATGTTGTTTATCTTGTGAGCGTTACTTACGGCACTATTCCACCAGCACAGGAAAGGTTTAGGATTAAAATTATCAACCTCATTTAGTGTTTGGACTGAGAATGCAGAGGCCCACTTCTATTACGGTACAATAGTTGTAATGGCTAGTATGCATTTAATCTTAGATTAAAATGAGACATGAAAAATATAAAAATTTTCTGCCCTACTGAGAGCATTTGCACACAAGCATTACTTTTGGTAGTTATTGCAGAGGCACAATTTTATCTAGTCCTTCAAATAAAACTAGAGACGAAGGTGTTGAGTTTCCGTCATTGACTGGTTTTTAAAAGCAAATTATTTGCCTTTTCTAACGCGCTTTTATTCATCTATAAAGTACGTATTATGCATATATCTTCCTTTCAGAACAGGACTGCTGCAACACTTAGACAATTTGTTTGTTACATGGTTTCATACCCTTGTATAATCCCCCCAACCTCTGTGGGTCCCACTAATTACTGTTACCTTATAGATTTGTGTAGGAAATGAATGAATCCCGCCATCAAAACAACCACCAACAGCTGGGGCAATGACAACAATAGCTTAAACCCCTTTTTGTCAATTTTCCACTTCATTGGATTTGGTACCACGAGGCAGTGGCAACCCTCTGAAACCAAACAGGGTCGGGCGGGTACAAGCCCATATTGAACACAACATCCGCAAAGGTCGGACAACTTAACTTGTCCCATTCCTTCTCAATTTGACACGAGCTGCTGTAGTATTTCTTGCCCCCGTTTTTTAAAAAAACTGATACCTTCCAATTCTACAGAGTCTTGAACAATTTCAACTCACCACCCACAGCATATCTGAAAAAATGCTTGACTTTAAGCATGCATTTAGAGGTATTAAAACAGAAGAATATCACAGTTTGGAGGCTGCATCACATGCATCATATGTTATTTATAGACCTGTATGGATAGCACGTACTATTACATGTACTTCATGAGAAGCTTAATCATGCAATACATCTTTTAACATCAAATTACTGACTTTAGCACAATTGCTACCTCCACAAAGTAACCCATATGAAAATTACCAGTCACTCCCTTTCCAGTTGCGTTCAGGTCATTACCCTTAAGGTGAAACAGGTGTATCAGGTTGAGGATGCTTCTCCCCTCCCCCCAACGTACTCAAATGACAACCAACCTTTGCAAGTCTAAGAAAATTCTTCGTATACCCGCAGGTTTTCTTAAAAATCCATCTTAAAAAGCCATCTCATAAAGGAAAAAAAAAAAATCCCTACTCGCACTGCAAAATGTCACAGGTTCAGCAGTTCAACTGATTTCTTCAGTCTCCACTTGCTTTTAAGACTTTGTACACACACACGCACACCACGTAATTGTAGATACAATACTTCCCCTTATTATTTAATCCCCTGAAGCTATAACTGAAAAATGCTAATATTACCTTGCATGCTTGAAGCAGCTTGTTAAAGAAAGGCAATTTTCTCATGTGTCAAAAGATTCCAGTCCCATGAGATCCTCCGGTTAATTCATAAAGTAATTTAATCATAATTAAAGCAAAATTGCATCTTACCCAACCTTCGTGTTTTGCAAGACAGATTTAGTTTAAAAATAATAAAAAAATAATCTACATTGCCAGTAGGAAGAGAGTAAAATCACATTACAGGAGACGGGGGGGGAATTAAAGGTTAGAGGCTGTCACTCTGCTAGAGGTAACGGAGAACTTCTGGAGGTCCAGGTTCCCCCATGGCTTTTAGCAAGCCCGTGGGCAGGAGGGCCTTACTCTTCTGTACCAGACAGATGACTAATTTTTACATTTCTCCCTCTACAAAAATTATTTACTTCAAGAACTCACTCACCCCCAACTAATTACAGCAACACAGTAGCACAGCTTTTGTGGTTGGCCCACACACGGCCATCAGAAAACAACACGGACATTTTGTTTTCTGATGGGTTATATTTAGCCACAGAAGTAACCACATACCCAACGGTGACATTAAAATCAAGATAACCGGAATGGGCCCCTGCACCTGATGTTGGTTTCCTGGATGGGTTGAGTAAGCAATAAATACAGCATGCAACTCTACAAGTATTGCCTCCAAATTAAGCCACAACATTTTGTAAAGGAAAACATAAGTCGTTTCTGTTTGAATTTGGTTTGGGTTTTGGGTTTGTTTTGTTTTGTTTGTGTTTTGTTTTTTTTAATTACTGAAAACTGAGATGTATACCAAATACAATAACTAGCTATAATCTACTTTATAAAATTGTTAGGAGTCAGCAAAACCACGTATAAAACACCACATTACTGAAAATGATGACACTTCCCTCACTAGTGGCTACAGAAGACTTTGATGCATCAATACTACATTAGAGTCCAATGAAAGTAGGTTCAAATGGGTCACTAAGGAAAACTAAGGCTAGACAGGAAAATTCTCCCTAATTCTGACACTCATGTTGGGGGGAAGGAGGTATCAAACCCAAAATCCAGGAACACACGCTATAAAAGCGCTGTCATACTGCGTTTAAAAGGAAGAAACAGCTACAGCAGATGGAATCAAACTTTGTGCTCACTACTAGAAGGTCCTTGATAGAGAAGTAGCAGTGCAAGAAAAACTGTTATATTCCAAGATTTAGCATTTGTTAAAGCTTGATTTTACTAATTCTTTTTCACAACAACCCAAACCTCAAGTCTCAAACCACAAACCTCCTCCTGGGAATAAAAAACAACAAACCAAACCAACACTTTGCAGCTGTGGCACCCATGGCTGCATCTGAGTTAGATGAACAGAGCTTACCGCAAGCCCTGATGAGATGAGGTCAACCATGCCTTCTGAAACGGAGCTGAAGGTGAAGCCTGTCAGCCTCTTGAGACCATCTCCTCAGGGCTGGTGACGTCAGAGGTCACTCATACCATAATACAGAACCATAGAATGGTTTGGGTTGGAAGGGACCTTAAAGATCATCTAGTTCCAACCCCCCTGCCCTGGGCAGGGACACCTCCCACCAGACCAGGTTGCTCAAAGCCCCATCCAGCCTGGCCTTGGACACCTCCAGGGATGGGGCAGCCACAGCTTCTCTGGGCAACCTGGGCCAGGGGCTCACCCCCCTCACAGTCAAGAATTTCTTCCTGGTATCTAATCTAAATCTCCCCTCTTTCAGTTTAAAAGCATTATCCTTCATCCTATCGCTACACTCGCTGATAAAGAGTCCCTCTCCACCTTTCCTGTAGGCCCCCTTTAGGTACTGGAAGGGACTATAAGGTCTCCCTGTTTTCCCAAAACCTCCCAACAGCGGGCTGTGCTATCCACATGCAGACTAAGTCATGCGCCCAACACACCAGTTTAGAGATACTCCAGCTTTTCTACATCTATGGACAACCCGAGACTTGCTAAAAACACGTTCTACAGTACCATAGCAATGACTTTAATTCACAAGAAAGACTTAGACCCAACCCTGAATATCCATTTATGAGTCCATCGCCCCTTCATTCCTTGCTTTCTAACATACACGGGAGTGAGGGAGGTTTAGAAGGGGTTCTCTTCTTTTTGGAGAGGTGCTTTTTAGATTCCCAAGCCATTCTCTGTGGAAGGAACACCAATACTAGTTACTAGGGCTTCAAACTACAGAAGGGCCCTACTGATATCAAGAAGAACATAGGATTTGGAGAATAAGTTGTGGTTTCTTCAAGGATAGGACATATTTTTCACTTTTCTAGCAACCCAAATACTACATTGCACAAACACCAAAATCTTGAAAGGTTTGGTCCACAAAGAATTAACTACCATGGTAAAACACCACCAGAAGATACTCTAATGCTTACACAGACTGTTATGATACGGACCACAGTGAAAACACCTTTCACATTTTAGGTGTTTTTTTGGTTTGGTTTTTTTTTGTGGGTTTTTTTTTTTTTTTAATATAAGAAAGTAAATATTTAAAACCAAACCACAAAACCTTGCTGTGGTTACAATCCAGAAACATTATTACAATCCAAACCAGGTCTCGCTCCTTGAAGATTTCAATATAAATCACCATTTTCAACTATAACTTTTAAAGTCTTAAATAGAATGCCAGTGAGAATTAAAGTGAATGCCCTGTTTGCATGTTATTCAATTTATGCTTCATTTTTACTGCAAGCTTCAGACAGCATGTTTTAAGCATCCTTTAGATCTCTTCAAGAAACAAATTAAGTATTGCGGTTATATCACCTGTGCCATCTGCAGGGCTACATTCAGGTTGATGACAACATTTATGAAAAAATCATTAAAATATTTTTTATTATTATTACCTCATTTCGCACCAAGACGATACTTAGAGCTAAGGAACAGTGGCAAGCAGACACAAGGGACGTGCGGTCTCCAGCACATTTGCTGACACTGTCGCTGACCCACCCGTAAGTGTTCTAAAAGGGGGTCAGTCCACCACCCCATGGGAGATTATTAGCAGTCCACCAGACTTGAAGGTTTAATAAATCACTGTCAGAATATTCCTATAGGCATTCGTCTTATTTTTCCTGATGCTTGTTCCGTATATTACTTAATAATCTGAATCCATCTTGAAGAACTGCTCTAATGCTGCTACCAGCAAGTCTAATACTGCATTTATGACAGCTCCTCTAAAGGCACTTTAGCCCAACAAGTACATTTTCTGTATCGCTGAACCAGGGCAGAGACAAGCTCTGCTTACCTTCAGCAAGGAAAAGCACAGCCTCCACCTGGCTGACACAAATATTTTGGTTTATTTTAACCTAAATGCTCTCTTTCAGATCAAGGTCACTAGTTAGAAGTTAAAGATCCCGATTTGCCTGACTGGTAGATCTGTTAAATCAATTGATAGTTTATTACCATTGATTTTTGACCCTGGCATGCTTTACAGGGCACTGAGCATTTCTTACTTCTCACAATACATTTTGTAGAGAAGCCAGGAACAACCTCGACATACACAACAGACCTACCTTGCTGAGTGCTTGCAGAGAAGTGTAACACAGAAACCGGGGAGTAGAGCAGAGATATCTCAGTGATTTACAGTGTGAAAAGGCAAGAAGCCAGGCCCATCTTTGACATGTTGTTTAGTCAATGCATACAGGATTCTTATTTCCAAATTGTTAATAGGACAGCATAATTAATCTTCATGTACTTGGGTGGGAGTTACAGGTTTTCACATGCTTCCAGGCTATAGGACAGTTGCCTCCTTCCCTTCAGGAGAGAAAATTGTAAGCTTAGCCATGACTTTGTAATACTCTGTCAACGCGATAGCCCCTCTTCACATAACGTACTCATCCCACACCGTTCAGTGGCACAACCGCCAGGTTATTATTGCTATAATAATACACTCTAGTAATAAGCCGGTGTTGCCTTGGTCACAACCAGGCACAGTAAATGAAATCATGGCTCAGCAGTAGCCTTGTCACTGACTTGGGAGCAGGCAGGGCTGAGCTGGGCAGGAGCCACGACGGCAACCAGCAGGAGATCAACACATCCGACACTCACCAGCCCACTCAGGAATATATAAACTATCTACCGCTTTAACATAAAGCCAGCTCAACTACTAAAGAACAAAGCTACGTTCCATAACTTTATCCTTCCCATACATAGATGCATTGTTTCAAAAGCTGAGAAGTTGTTCTGCCTTTATATTAGATTAAATTCAATTTTAAGCCTCTGCTTCCCTAGCCCGGGGGCTCTCCTATGGCTTGCGGTACCAAGCCGAAATTGTCTCTCTTAGGTGGCATGAGGAAACATCAAAACCTTCAGTCCACTATGCTTCTCAGGAGTGCAGATGCGGCTATCAAATGGACCAAACAACAACAAAAAAATTACGTGAGCGTCAGCAGCAGATGACCTAGATGGGCTTTCCAATTAAGGGCTGTTCAATAAGTTCATCTGGAAATTTACCACCGAGTGATTAGCAAATCTTTATTACCAAGAAGATACTCTGAAAAAGCAATATTCAATAGCGGGTTTACACTGTGAGCCAGAATCGTGTCAAAAGGCAATGAAAAATTATATCAGCAACATCGAACAGGCAAAAGCAATGTACTTTCCCCAAAGATACAGTGTGTAAGCACCAGGAACAGCCAACGCTCAAGCACTCCAGACAGTACTAATGCAGGTGAAGATTGCAAATTTCTGTTGTTAATGTTTGTTTCCTACTACTAGCTATACTGAAGGCCAGGGGCAAAAGGGGTCTCAGACTGGAGCCAGAAGGGATCAGACACAAATAATCCAATAGTGTCAAATATACCCTGGCCAAACATCTCATAATATGTTACAATACATACAAGCACAGGAAAGTCGTTGTTACGGTATGGAGTTTGCTTACTGGAAACCAAAGTGCAGAAGGATAAAGCACTTTATTCAGTCGCACAAGAAGTGTGCAACAGAAGAAACGCACCCAGATACTCCACTAGCACAACCAAACCCTAACACTGGAAAACCCCTCTGGGACAGATGTGGAATTCTCCAGTCTCTTACGTTGAACTGAAAACAACAAGCGTAAGATTTGAAAAGGGAAAATCAGATACTTTCATTTACAACAGACATCCTTATAGCTTAGGCAACTCAACTGTACTCAGCAATTGAGGGGTTAATCAAAGGATTCATTGACCAGAGAATTAATGAACTGAACAGTCCAAATGCGTAATACAATCTAGTTTAAAGCGCATGACTGATGTCCATTTCTCACCTTCCTAGAATACCATTAATATAGCTGTCATCTTTCATATGAGGTTACATGATGTTTCTAAAAAAAGTTTAATTTTAGGTGCAATTCCTACTCTGAGTTTTAGTCCTAGTCTAAAAGCCTGAAGGGCAACGCTTGGCATCAGGCATGAAGGTGGTGCCTGTTCACAGAAACTGGTTCAGCCAAGTGGAAGCTGAAGACTCAGAACTCAGCAAAAACCGCATCACTTCATGTTCTGTAACTTATTATAATGGTACTTTAATGTGAGAGTATGTCACAAAAATGTGTTTTTTCCTATATAAAAAGGAATTTGACAAAGTATAGGAAGCCTATATACAAATACATAAGTGCATGAGACTTCACAGTGGTGCCTATGTACCAGTGGAGACTTGAGAAACAACTTTTATCACTCGTAAAAAAAAAAAATTAGAGAACGGATAATCTCTATTAGAATTGTAACAGTTTATGAACCCCATGTCACAAATGAAAAAAACCAAACCACATTTAACAGGCTCAAGAGTGGCCAGGTGATGAGCATTAAGTACAGTGGTAGTGTGACCCTCTCATCAGCCCTTCGCTGTTAATACCAGCATCTCACAGCAAGAAAGATGAGGTTTTCCACAGGTATTTGAAAGTTACTGAGAAGATCTGTCTTCTCTGGATAGTGATAAAAAGGTTTTGGTTTTGTTAACCTGAATCTAGACTACTGTGATCAAGACTGGCTTTTGGTCCTCCGTATTTGGGATGCATCGACAAGTCCCATAGCAGCCACACGGCACTGAATATCCTGGGACAATCCTTGAGATTTTAATCTTTGCACAGCAAGAGCAAGATTAATTTTTATATTCACACATGCAGCAAGCTGATGACATCTGTATCATAAATTAGTACCTAGCACTGACTTAAGTGTTTCAGTTGCCAAAGCACTTCTTTAAAATCAAAGCATACAAGCAGGAACCTGTGGATCAACCAAGTGGCTGAATCTCTGACTTACAATTGGAGAAAGCAAGGCAGATACAGAGCACAAGCCTGCAGAATGGCAAAAATTATCATCATCTCCTTATTAGGATACAATCCCATGAAGTCCTCAAACCTATGAAGCTCCCATGCTACAATCAAAACCCATTTCAGGACCAGAATTAAGACTCAAAAATTATATCATTCAAAACAAGTCATTAAGGTGTCACACCATCACGTATGCAGAACTGGGTTTCAACTACAATCTCAAATCACTGCTCAATGTTACAGGCAGCTTCTTCTTCAGTAGATGCACCCACATTCCTGCAAATAAAAATCTATTTCTCCAGATTTTCATCCGAAACCTAAACACTGTTTTATTACAGAACAGTACATCTGTGGAACAATCGTTTCCCAACCCTCAATATTTCTGCTCAAAACTGAAGGCAGTCACACTCCCATTAGCAGTTATTCAGGCAAGCTATGTTGATAGGTTGATAACTACTGTTATAATGCTATCCAGTATTTACTCCTGCACCAAGGCATCTCCTTTCTAATGAAGTAAAACATTTCTAACCTCAAGCTACCATTAAGAAATCCTGGTTTGAGTAACTACAGAACTTCAACAACCATCCCATTTAATGATCTCATTAATTTTACAACCTGAAAGGTTCCCAGGATCTGTGCAATGGCAGCCTTCATCTTTGGTTAGTGCTGCTTATCTGGAAAACACAAAACTTGCCACTGTTTTTTAGTGTCCTGTATTCCCAAAAAAAAAAACAAAAAAAACCCAACCAACCAACCAAACAAACAAAACCAGCCGAGCCCCAGCAGTGGCAACCTGGCCATCATCTCTCCACTTCAACACATGCTCCCAGCTGAACTGGGCAGCTCACCTATATAGCCCTTGCTGCATATGGATCTAGCATCCTGCAGAACTCCGGGGTGTATGTTATTACATGCCTTTTTTAGCAGCATAAATGCCAGGCTGAACCGGAAGATGAGCAACAGCTGGGAAATCCCCCTCAAAATAAATACTTGGGGAATAACCCACTGTGCCTCACAAAAAAAAAAAAACCCAAACAAAAACAAAAAAAAAAAAACAAAAAAAAAACCAAAACCCAAAAAAAAAAAAAAAAAAAAAAAAAAAAAAAAAAAAAAACAAAACAAAAAAAACCCCAAAACAGATACAAAAATACACATTTGTGTGAGCATGCTGTTTTCCAGGGCTGACTTAAACCTTAAAAAGAATAACCCATTTCTTTAAGTCAACACTTTGAGATTTGAGACCTTAAAGGTCTCATCTTTACTGCTTGCAATGTACAGAGAAGCATTTTGGGGGGAGTAAAATTACCCTTAAGAAATGCTGCTGCACCATTTGGGACTTTTCCAAGGGACTCTGTAATCTTCCCCGCACTGAACCTTGCTGAAATCTTATTTTCTGTAGGTTGATTTGCACTGGTGCTGCGGCTGACAATAGAAAAGCAATAGAGGTTTCAGAAGTGAACCAGAGAACCTAATTTAGCCCCAAAGACTTTTATTACTGGTTATAATTTGCGAAAATGAGAAAACACAGCTTGATTTTCAGAACATATTGCGACTTTGCTCAATTGGCAGTATCTGAAACATTTTTTTTTCCTAATTTGAAACCACAGATGTCCTCTTTAGTAGAATTCCAGCAGTATTTTTACTAAAATAAGTTCCAATTATTACTAAAATAATTGTCCTCTCCAAAGAATTTTCTTCAAAAATCCACTGATGATCAGGCTTTTCCTGGTCTCCACGTAAGATGAAGAGACAATAGAAGTGAGAAAGAACGGAGGTTACGGAAAGCAGCTCCAAATTTACAGTTATTCCAAGGTCTCCAGGTGTTAAAAACCACTAGACCATGCTAGAGTAAATAGACAGTGGAAAAATACAATAACTAATATTTTTTGCTTATCTTTTAGTCAGAAGATAAAGGTGGGGTGGTGCTTTTTTGTAAATAAAAAAAAAAAATAAGCTGGACTTTTATAACATTTCCATAAAATTAGTGTTTTTGCAAACTAATCAAAGGATGGGTACATTCCTGTTGGGATACAAGATGGAGTGTAGCTACCCACGCCTGTGTGCAGTGCCTTGAAGCGGTTTAAGAAGCCCTGATCCCTCTTGGTTACTCATTTCTGTGCACTGGAGCATCTCCTGCCACAGGGTTAACCGCTTCTGGAAGCGATCCAGGTGAAGAACTCCCTATTCCCAAGAAAAGATTTTTAAACAAACGCAGGAGCGGGCTCTTTTTCAGCGGATATTTTCCAACCTTTCCCAATACAGACGCACCACAGCATTGCAAACCTGCACCTGCTGACAGCGGAGGGCAGGGACCAGGGTGGGCGGCTGCAGCCCGAACTCCAGGTACGCAGAGCCCCTGCAAATGCCCCCCTGTGAGCGCACGAGGAACACTTCCTCCTTCGGAAGGCCTGTGTGAGGATGTCGTACTTTGAAATTTTTTCCTCCATTATTTGGATGAAAGCTGCTTGCAGGGGATAGGTGCTGAAATGATCCTTTTTAGTATGCCGTTGAGTATTTTGTTACAGATCACGCCACCTGGCCAAGCTAGTGAATGCAAATGAATCTATAAATTTTTAAAATATAAACTTAAAAATAATATGCAAGTGATATGAAAAATCCCATACAAGCACCTTCAGCTGCACAGCTATCATTTACGATCTACCATTGAAAATGTGGGATTGTTTCAAAAGCATGTTCCAAGTTCCTAAAAAAGATCCCCATTATTTCCAGCTTCACCAGTCTTTGTATGAAAACAATACTTCTGGCTTTTATCATCTGAATATTAACGGATCCAGTACAAAGTATTTTGTTGATATTAATGTGCTTACAGCTTATTACACTGAGTTAATTAAAATCTGAATAAGGTAAAATCTGGAAATTCTGCATGTCTAATTTGTCCACTAAAGCTGCTTGGGTAATAACACCCAGCTCTGCAAAAGCATTAGGCTATCACAATGCACCATATGATTCTGTTCCAGCTCTATTCATTTCCCAGAGAAATGGGAAAAGCTGCATGGCTTTGCGGACAAACCATTAGCTTGTCATCTCTAGGGAAAACCATTCATCAAAGCATTTCAGCTCCAGCCAGGTTAGATCTCAGCCTGCTTCTCCTTCAGCAGCATCTACTGGTATGTAGCAATACCATAGAAGGGACGTCCCCATTTGGGACGGCTAAAGCCACCCCACAGCCCGAGACTCAATTTTTTGAGGTGTGAGTCAAAGCCATTAGCAGTTTACTACAACAGCAATTAAAAAGGTGCTGTCAGAGGGTAGGCACATAGAGCAATTCAATTCCTATAGCGTTCAGTCTGAAATTTAAGCTTCAGTAAGCACTGTAACATTACTCTCTTCTGCAAAAGATCCAGTGGTGCAAGAGGGAAGAGCACAAGTGCACCAGCCAGCCTACAGCTTCAAAAAAGGCACATAGAATCACAGAATAATTCAAGTTGGAAGGGATACATAAGAATGGAGCACCATTTCTGCTCTGCCTTAACGCCCTGCTCGACAAAAAAAAAAAAAAAAAAAAAAAAAAAATCCTTGGAGTGCCCTTCTGCAGTGGTACAATGACGGAAAGTCTGGAGCGCTCATATTTAATCCGTTACACATGCATACGCATGAACACGCACACAGACCCCCAGCCATATTGTCCGCTGAAGGTTTTACAGCCACAGGGTCGGATCATCAGCTGGGTACAGCCTGACATCACTCACTTGGGCTAATGAAGCTATGATAATTTGTACCAGCTGAGGATTTCTCCTCTGGGAATCTAGATTGGCATAAGTTATGTTAGCTGCCTGCATCCTCTCCTACGCTGCTCTCATCCGGAATAAGCTCTCGCTACTGCCATACCAGCCCCACCTTACTTCTAAGCCAGGAATTTTGCCAAAAAAAAAAAAATCCAAAAGAAAAGGTTCAAATTAACATCAGGATAGTATTCAATTGCACCTGTATTGTAGTCATCTGAGAATGAGTTTTTATGAAATTTAGTCCACCCAGTTTCTCCCCAAATCTCATGGTTTTGTTTAAGGAAGTATTTGACTTTTCTTGTAAAATCCTTTGTCTCTAAGCTCCTGTGACTATAAGAGAAATTTAAAATCTCCCTTAAAAGTAGAACAAAGCAAAATACAAAAGGTTCTCATGCTTATTGTCATAGTCAGAGGAAAAGAGTATTAGACCCAGGCTCAAAAATCCCAAATTCAATAAACCTAAGTTTAAAAGCCTTGGCACAATTTAATGATTGAGCCACATTCTTGACTACTTGAACTTTTCTCCTCCAAACGTTCAGAAATTGAACTGGAGAAAGAGGCAGAAACAATTGTGATTAAATAAAGTCTAAACTGAAGCGCACTTAGTAAATTTAATACATTTTATTTCTCCCTAAATTCCACTCCCAAGTGCTCCTTCAGAACGTATTGCGGAGATAAAGTGAAAATCCTCCTGCATTACGTGGGAAAGCTTAGTTGGAGCTTTTCAGGGAACAGTGTCTACACCAAGAGCAGCTCTCTTTGCAGTCAGAAAGGAGTATAAAGCCTAACTCCAATCTCCAAGAACAACTCCTGACCATTTCTGACAAGATGTAGTCCCTCTTCTCCAGTATGTGAAAAAACATACTGTGTATAAACAATGGTGAATTCCTGAAAATGAAGAATTGCAGTAAGGGCTACAAAACATGAGCATCCATACTCACACACTCCCCTATTTAGTTTCCTACCTCTCATACTTCTTGCATCAGCTTCCTCAGGACAGCAAGTTTACATGACAGCTCTGGAGGCTTAAGCTACATGCTTTTTTTTCAAATACATATTCCACTATGCATAGAAATTTTCAGGAAAAGCTTATTCAACACTAGCTTCTAGAAAGCCTGTCCATCACAGCCAGGCAGAACTTCAGGGATTGCTCCTTAAAGAAAGCTACTTGTGAGTTTTTAAGCACCAGCCACGCCTCAGCCTCAGTGGAGAACATCCCGGGATCTTAGAAAGCATAAAGTGCTTTTTTGTTTTTACCACTTCTGCAATTATTTCTTAATAGCTTTAATGAATTCAAGCATTCTCTTACATTAAAAAGATCCATGGACTGGATCCATTGAAAAGCATAGTAAAGTCAGTCTACAAAAAACATAAAGGATGCTGACAAAGTTCTAAGAATTCAAGGTCAGCATCAGAAAAATTGTGGAGAGCTCCAAAACGGAACAAATGAAGGTCCAACAGCAAGTGTTCAAACTTACTACAGTGACTTTTACAGTATGAGGGAATAATGAACAGTATTATTTATATGATTTGACAGATTGAAATATTAAGATATCAACATACAGCAATATTTTTGGTTATCTAAAAGGGCATATCCATGGGAGATGCATCACAGAGGAACACCCAACCAAATATACTACAATTTCCCCAGAAAATCATATATTTAGGGTCAGGAGCACAGCACAAGGTGCACTAAGGAAGATGTCACTAGATTCCGTTTAAGCTAAAGTGGACTAAACACCCAAAGGCTGGTACAAAAAAAAAAAGAAAAAAAAAATCTCCTCACCCAAAACAGGACCACCTTAGCATTTTCGCCAGAGGCTGGGCATTTGGGATTCATTCCCTAGACGCAGTTCAGTTCAAAGCAAGAAATTAAGTCTTCAAGAATAAACAAAACACCGTGACAGAAATGAAGGACCAGCTCGTTCATTAGCTATTTCTTTCCAGGACAGTGCACTGCTAGCATCCAGATTTTAACTTCAGTGCAGGCTGGCACGAAGAACTCTGACAGGTTGATAATTATAAATAACTTCTGCAGCCACATCTCTTCTTCATCAGAGAAACAGGGAAAGTGTCCAAAGAGAAATGGAGAGACAGACACCGCAAGTTGCCAACATCCCTCTAGAATTTGCCAGTTGCCATCAGATGCTCAGCCTCAGTCCCCACTCTTACCCTTGGCACTTAAGACTTTTAGGATCTTTTAGACTCAAACTGAAGAGGCAGATTCGGATTCTTAAACTGTTTCCAATATAAGTGCTGTACTAAAAGAAGAGTAGCGAAATCCATCAGAGCCTCCTACTGGTAGTTTAGGTCATTCTGCTGCCTTGTCCCACATCACATTGTAAATTTAATCTGAAGCTCATGCATGGCGAGTAGCATAGCGCCTGAAGAAAAGACAAAGAAGTACATTTGACAAATATTTATTCCTTAATTTCTCCTCTAATAGCATCAAAACCTTCTGCAGTCTTTCAGATGTAACCTCAGGGTAAAGCCTCCTGCACACAGAGGTTCAAGCAGAATCATAGAATCATAGGGTTGGAAGGGACCTCTGGAGATCATCTAGTCCAACCCCCTGCCAGAGCAGGGTCGCAGGCGGCACAGGAACGTGTCCAGGCAGGTTTTGAATGTCTCCAGAGAAGGAGACTCCACCACCTCTCCAGGCAGCCTGTGCCAGGGCTCTGCCACCCTCAAAACTGAAGTAGAACTGGAGTCCTTGGGAAGGTGGTGGTCAACAGTACTTAGGAGTGGCCTCTCTGACCAGCTGGAGACTGGCACCAAGAGAACAGGTTTGCCCTACAGGAAGGTGCTGATAACCTTTTGAAGCCAGGAGAAGATGGAAGCACAGAAATGAGTGAAACGGAAGCAAGGACAAAGAGTGGTAAGTGCCCTGAGATACATAAATCAATAACAGGCCTGAAGGACAATGAAGAGGGTCCCTGCACAGCTGTTTGCTTTTAATATTTTAGTTTTTAAAAGCACAAGTGTTTCTACCTAAAATTTCTATCAAAAAATCATTAGGTCAAAGAATGCTTCTTTTAAAGCAGTCTAGATAAAAACCTTTTGAGACGACAGGAAACTAAAAGATTCCTGGAGTGTCTTAAATTTTTATGCACTGAAATATTGATATCCAGCTGATAAGTTACGCTTCTGATCAGCCATAGTACAAAATATTAGCTTGATGCATTATTAAACATGGTGTCCTGAGCCTACCAAGTCTAGAGCAAGGTTTAGAAGTAAAATGTCACCTGGTGATGGTAAACAAAGAAACCCCCAACTCTGACCTTATGAGAAAGGACTCAAGACGGTATATTCAGTCTCTAAGTTCAGAGCTCTTCAGCTGCAATTACAGTTCATTTGCATTTCCAAGCCAATTACATTGTATTTCTATAGTAAATAAAGTATACGTAAAATTCAAACTCAGCATTTGGATATCCAATCACCCACAGGAGAGTTAGGTATTGATTACATACATGTAGATGACTAATTTTACCATTAGCGTTATACAGTGATCATACTTTCCCTCCCCGCCCCCAGTCAATAAGGTATTGTAAATCTAATAACTCATGCCATAGAGCAAGAAATATCCAGGGAAAGGAATAAAGGAACAAAACACCCTGTTCCCTCAGTATACAGTCTGTCATGTCTTCTATCCTAGGCGTTGATGATCCCATATTACTTGCAAGATGAAGTCTAAAGACTAGTCCTAATGATTTTTTTTGCAAGTCAGCGTAATAAGGGCTCATAAGGCAAGCTGAGACCTCCTGGGGCAGCCCAGGGACCCCCCCAGCTGTGCCCAAGCACTCTCCTTTTCCAGCACAACAGGAACAGCTGCCCAGCATTTCAAGCCTCTTCCAAGACACAACTTGATCAGGAATAAGCTGGAGCTCCAACTGCCTGGCTTGAACATTGTGTTTAACACAACCAAGCCACGACTGTAAATGTCGAGTTTTGTTGGTTAATGTATGTTGTGTAGCTCAAGCCATTTCAACCAGTAAGTGGAGAGGAAGCTTTCCATCAACGTAGCAGGGGCGGGAATTGATGTGCAGTGACAGTGATCCTCTCGGATAAAATTAGAAGCTATGGCCAGGACTTCAGGGGGACAAGCAGAAGCTATCTGGGCAGCAGGCAGTATCAAAGCAGTCCTTAGTCACATCCTTCTTCGCTAATGATGCGCAGATAGCTCGTGTATACAGCGACCAGCTGCGAGCTGTCTATCGCAGCAGACGTAAGGGGTACTGACTCTTGCTGCAGATACTTTCCACGTGTCTTTCATGGTCCCTCTGTCTCACTTTGCTTCAGAATAAGCAAGACAAATCTGTGTCCCCTCTTTCTTACCAGGGCAGAGGGGGGATTGTATTATCTTCAAGATACAGTACAGGGTTATTTCACAACCCAAACAATTAATGTGACCAATTTGCTCCAATAAGAGCATCTGAATGGG
>VXBH01000659.1:155286-185843 GCA_013400035.1 Rynchops niger
TTTTGTCAGGGTAGATTAATGGTTGGACTTGATGATCTTAAAGGTCCCTTCCAACCTCAGCAATTCTATGATTCTATTCTATGATTTCTCCTCAGAGTTTACGTCCCCTTCTCATTAAACAAGGCAGAAATCTGGCCGTAAAAGCACACTTGAGGCTTTCTTCCTTTACAGAGGGAAAAGGCATCTAGAAGTACCTCTGGGAGGAAAGAGGGGTTTAGTTTTTAAAAGCATGTACATTCTTGTTAATTATAATTGAGGAATTTATAATTTTTTATATATATATATATACACACACACACAGAGCCACCCATTAAATTAAGCAATCAGTGCTCACAAATCAGAGACCAATTTGTCACTGGTCTAACCTCAGATATAATTAGCACCATTGGTCTTAACCCAACTTTTTATTAATTTCTTTCCTCAGAAGGGCAGGGTGCTGTTTTAACAGTAGTGTATAACAGGGAAGCTTGAGACATCTGAAATATCGGGTAAAAGTCCGCAGGTGAAAGCTCTAAGTGCTCTGAAAGCGCAAAGCATTATTTTCTAAAAGTAGCAGCTAAAGGAGGAAAAAGAAAATATTAGGAAGACCCACATACTTTCCAACAAATCAGTAAGCATCTGGACAGCAAGAAGAGAAAGGAAATGGAAAATAATTTCTTGTACAGAGACAAGATTGCTGTTTTGCTTGACCCGCAGGGAGTGATATTTATGAAGCCAAGAGGAAAGAAAAAAATAATTTTTGAAGCCAGGTAGTATTTCTATTAATATAATGGACGTAAATTTGAGACCTCTAGTGAATCACTAAATCCAAGAAGGAGGCAGCATACTGGTCCAAGCGGCTGTGCTTCCCTAGAGTTTGTGCCAAGGTCTTAAGAGAGCAGTGAACTCAAGTGCTTTATAAATATTTCTGCAAGACTGTAAATACCCAGTTCAGTGGGGAATACCTGTGTACACATCTCAAATACAGAAGCTACCGCAGCAGTAAATAGGAGAAAAAGCTCTCCGCGTTACCCAGAAGTGCCTCTGTCTCAAATGCTAGCTCAGGTGTCCATTATGCATCTAATCTGTGCAATTACGTAGTAATTACTAGGTATGAGCACTAACTTAATTCATATAGAGTATTCCCAATGCCAAGTCCAGCTTCTGGTCACAAATCCTCATCAAGAACTTGGCACCAGCATCAAAATGCATCAAAACACTAGTTTTTGTTTTAAATGCTGAGATGTTCTAGGATTCTTCCTTTGTCAGCTGTCAGTCAGGAATGAGGGGCCAGGTTAGGAAGGACCACAGTAGAAGCCAAGGAGAAGGACCAGCATTTGGAGGACTTGCACCTGCATTTACCTGCCTCATCACAGCCAAGACACAAGCGAAAAGCATGAAATAGCTTTAAGAAATATATGTTTCTCAAACTTATGCTTATTTACATCTTGACTAAAAAGCATGTGCTTTAAGATTATTTGGGGGTTACTGGGAGGAAGGTTAGAAAAAAAAGACTGGGAGAAGCTGTTCCATGGTGGGAGAGGGGTTCCTTCATCCAGACTTATGAACTATCAACACCACACCACAGCCCCTTGAATGCCATCTCCCAGCAGTGACTATCTACCCTCTAGAATCAGTATCAGCAGCTATATGCCTGGGCATCTCTGTCCTGGGGTAAAAACAGACAAGACATTTAGATTTTTTGATATTCAAAGAACATCGATAGTTCCACACTCCTTTTCCCCCAGGATTTTCATCTTCCACTGTCTGCCAGCAGAATCACAGCGACCCAGGGCTATACTGTGATTGATCATACTCTTCTTCATACCAACAGACAGGATCTTCCAATGATGATAAACCATACCGACCTCTCCACAGTGGAGGACATCACACCATTTCCCTCTTAAAGTATATTGCCACTCTCAAAGTACATTACCACTCCATAACAGAAAAAAACAATCAAATATGGAGATCGCATCTTAAAATCGCAAGTGGGATGGGTTCAAACTCTATGAAAAGAAAGTCAAGGACAGAAGAAGACTGAGAGGGGATCTCACCAATGCTTATCAATATCTAAACCGTGGGCGTCAAGAGGATGGGGCCAGACAACAGTGGTGCCCAGCAACAGGACAAGGGGCAACAGGCACAAACTGGAACACAGGAAATTCCATCTCAACATCAGGAAAAACTTCTTTCCTGTGAGGGTGGCAGAGCACTGGCACAGGCTGCCAGGAGCGGTGGTGGAGTCTCTGGAGACATTCCAAATCCGCCTGGACATGTTCCTGTGCCACATGCTCTGGGTGACCCTGCTCTGGCAGGGGGTTGGACTAGATGACCTCTAGAGGTCCCTTCCAACCCCTGTCATTCTGTGATGCTGTGACAGTGACTTCACAAGAGGCGTTATGTTGGACAGGAAAACCAGGATTCCTAGGGTCCTATCACATGCATAAGCAAGGAATCAGTCAGAAGAGGCCACGCCATAACACAGCAAAATGCAGCAGGGCTATGTTTCCAACATTATTGCCTGGTCCCTCTTTTCCAGCTTCTTTTCACCTTAATCTTTAGCTCCGAATACCTTATTATTTGCAGTCCTTCCTTGACTGCTACAGTGTTCTGTTAATGTTTTTACTCATAAGCTATTGCTAACATCTTCAAACTTATCTTCTCCTTAATCAGTTGTTCTGGGTTTCAGATGGAACTCGCTACATGAAAATAGCTGTACTCTGTGATAAAATTTTATCTATTTGTGTTTACACAAAGGGCTACTCATTTCACATTCAGGATCTAAGATACAGATAAGCCTTACTGCAGAGGCATACCTGGGAAAGCTCGCTAAATAAAAGACCTCAGGGTGCCAACCCAATTATATTGCTCTTGCTCGTAGTTTTTCCACCAGCAAAGCTATTTTAACTCCTGTGAGGAGAAATAATTATTTTAACTTGACAGTTGGAACGACTACAGTTACAAAGTTTAAGAGCAGCTGCAGAGGTTTCTTGAAGCTGTGCATTTGATCTTCAAGTCCACAGTTATGGCAGACAGAAGCACAATTTATCTTAAATAAGCATAAAAAGACAAAAGTACGTAGGGCACTTGCCCTACTTCAAATCACTGTTGTGCAAAGAGGAATGCTGAAGGTGTTCGAAATTCATAATACAGCCCATATTGGAAAGAGAATAAAAAATGCACAACAAATGCACCATCGAGTTCTGACTAGGAGTCTCTCTCACAGAAGAAACATTTTAGATAAAACTTGGGTGCTTTAATTATCTTCAAGGCCAGTCCCTGTTCCACAATCACAATTATACGGTTAGTTAGCAAAAGAGTGGGGCAGTTTCATCTGAGAGGCAGGAAGAGATGTCTTATTTTCCTCTAGGAACAGGAAATTCTTCACAGAAGGGGCAAGATGAAGTCTTACTCCTTGCTGGGGGCCAAAAGAAGCGTAAGCTACTACAAGTGTTTATGACATAGACCATAGAAAAGAAACTATGAATAAAGACACTGCAACCAGAGAATAAGCACTGTGGCAGCCAAGTAAATTACTTGTGCAGACCAACAAAAATCCAAGTGGCCTTTGGACCTCCCTTTCTTAAGTATCAGATAGACCCTTATATAAACAGTAAATCAATGTTACAGTACAAGAAACTTCGCAGGAAAACACATGCCAAGTCACCCACAGAGGTTTACTTTCTAGCCTGTTTATTAAAGAGTCACCACTGACCTTATCTTCCAGGTTCTCCCATGTCTTCAAATGGGCTTCTCCATATTTTTCTATTTACAGGAAGAGCATGCATCCACCCCATTAGCAAGACTTTCAACAACACTATTAGTTTGCTCCTACAGCTAATGGTTTTGTGCTCAGACCACAAGCTAACACCAAGAGCAGATGACCAAGTGACCGAGCCAGCCTTTAATGCTTTTGCTAATACAAGCATGGAAAATACAAGGGAAAAGAAGCACCCAGCAAATCCTGAGCAACTGCACCAAAAACAGCATCAGCAGGAACAGAGATGTAACTCCTTGAAAATAAGAAAAAGTTACCGAAATAACATTCTTTACCTTGAACTGCCTATAGCAAAAAAGACCTACTCTAGAGACTCTTCTCTAACTTTGCCACTTGAACTAAGCGCATTTATAAAATAAACTTCACAGTTTGATTACACATCTGTGACCACTATAATAAGACTTATTTTAACCTTTTAAACTTTGGGTTTACTCTTCATCACTGAGAACGTGACTGAGCTTAGAAAAGTGAATATTAACCCTAACCTTCCAGTTACACTCAGTCATGTTCTCAATGACCACTACTACAGCTGGTGTTAATATTTAAAATAAGGGGTTAATTTAATATGGAAGGAAGTTTCAAAAAGCCACATACTTTTGGGAAACCACAACCGAAACACCCCACCATAGTCTCTAAGTTACAAGTCCAAGCCAAGAAGAGGTCATAGCACACCATCACCATGTTTCTTCACAAAGGTGGGTTCTATTGCACACATGCTTCTAGGACCAATCCTTAAATCTTAAGTAAAATTAATGGAAACATAAAGCCTCAAGAAACCAACCGCACAGCAAAAACCTACGAAAACTATCATTAAGGATACTAGATTTTCTTAAATTTTGAGGGTGAATGGCAGCAATTTGAGCATTCTTCTATTTTTAAGACATAGTTAGTTGTCTCTTAACTGTATGTGGGGTTTACATGACTGGAGATGACTGGCTTCCCTGAAGAGAGACATGTGAGAGATCTTGAAGTACAAACTTAAATGGCAAATGTGTTATTTTCACTGCAACTATGACCTTGAAAATAAGTAGGTACTTAATTACAGAGCAACTGTCCAAATCTTCTAGGGACACTCGAATGAGGAAGCAGCAAGCTACAATATTTTTATTTTTTTAAAGCTCGTTATTTTTTCCAGTATTTGGAACAGCTGGTAAAAGTAATCATTTGGCAAGGTCTGTCAAGGGCTATAAAATAAATAAGTGTGTTTGCTATGGTAGATTACAACCTTTAAACCAAAATGAAAGGCTGAAACATACAAATATTTATAAAAGAATAGGGGGCTTTATACTTCCAAATTGCACAATAAATATGTGTTTGTGTATATACACACACCCCACACTCATACACCAATTCAGCGTGCTGTAAAAATATCCACTTCATTTTATGCTACACTATTACTGAAACCTGGTGGGACAAATCCCATGACTGGAGTGCGGCTATCGATGGCTGCAGGCTCTTCAGAAGGGATATGGTGAGGAATGGGGCTTCAAAGATGAAGAAGGACTTTTTAGCAGGGTCTTTTAGCAGGGTTGCGATAGGACAAGGGCCAATGGTTTCAAACTGAAAGAAGGAAGATTTAGACTAAATATAGGGAAGAAATTTTTTACAATGAGGGTGTTGAGACACTGGCATATGTTGCCCAAAAAGGTGGTAGGTTCCCCATCCCTGGAAACATTCAAGCCCAGGTTGGATGGGGCTCTGAGCAACGTGATCTAGCTGAAGATGTCCCTGCTGATTGCAGGCGAGTTGGACTAGATGGCCTTTAAAGGTCCCTTCCAACCCAAACTATTCTCTGATTCCATGATCCATCTTCATGACCCATGCATGTTTCCACTGCCATGTCCAGGCAAAGCCACATTTCGGTGTGCAGCCTGCTGGCCGTGTCTGCACTCCCCACGCTGTTCTACAGTCCCTCAACGCCAAACTCCCACCCAGAGCAGCACCAGCCCTACAGCGGACACATATGAACCTTATGCCTCAGATATGAACTGAAATGCTAAGGGCACACCATACAGTTCTGTATAACATCCATATTAGTTGCCTGTTATTCTCTGTGTCAGTAAACCACACATTACCCACCACCCAGGATATCTCAATAAGCAACATCGTGATCTTCTATATTTGTACGAGAAAGCCCTGATGTACACAGGGGCTACCACCCAATTAGATTGCCATGCTACTGCGCCCACGCAAATACTGACAGCCTTCGAGACTTGTGTTGAAGTTGAAGTTATAAAGTTGAAAAACTTTATGAAATCATGTAAATCAAGTGAAAATTCAGCCTTTTTTTTTCTTCTAGAAAGGCACCATTTTAATTTCATCTGGTAAATCAATTTACACAGACCAAACAATTTATGGTGCACACAGATAACACACTGCTGTGTAATAAGAGAGAAAAGCAGACAGAAGTTTCACCAGAAGTCATTAACCATTTTGGGAGATGCAGTGGAAACCACACACAGGGAGAACTGCTGCAGCCCCTGGATGTGCTCTTCATTCATCAGCACTAGCAGACACAGACAAAATGGGATACTCGAAGCTAAGTATCATTAGTGTTATTGACAGACACTTGCAGTGCAAGAAGAACATCAAGTACAGAAAACAGCTGCTTGGCAAGACTCTCTGAGCATTCAGAGGCGAAGACTGAGTTTAGTCCCTCTGGCACCACCCCATTTTGCCTTAGGCCATTGCCTCGACAACCACCATTTCAGCTTCTGGACGATACCTGGCATCAAACACACTGCAAGGAGCAAAGCTGTCTCAGAACAACCTCTTCAATCACTTTCAAGCAGGATGGACAAGGGACCAAATCTCACCCTGAGAATGAGGAGTTTCAGCCCAAAAGACACAGCCCCAGTTCTACCAACATTTGTTGCCAAGGTTTTCCTTTTTCTGCAGTATTACAAATTTACCCAAACTTTCAAAAAGAAAGCTTTACGCTTCTACTTGTACCTAAATTCAAATTGTCTATCACTAGACAATTTGAATCAACTCATCCTTCAGTGGAAGGTTACAAGTAAGATGTTTTCCTGCTCTAAAAGTCCACTAAAAAAAAAAAAAAAATAATGTTTCTTCAACAACATTCTCTCCAGGAATACATCCTTGTCACACCAGTGGAGGAAAACACAGTATTCCTAATGACACAACAATCGTTTTGGAGCTCTCATTGGTTCAGATGAGCATTAAGAAGTTTAACTGACTTGGATGCATCACTGAACAAAGTTTTCAGATTCTTTCTGCAAGAAATAAGACTTCTACAAGCAGGTACTCAGCCTAGCTTGTCACCCTTCCTTCCTCTAGTAAGTTTGTAACCCCTCAGTTCAATTTTAACCACAAAGAAGAATAAATGTCTCCAAAGACAAGAGGCTTGAGTTTCACTGCCAAAACAAAGACCTAGGAAAGATCCCAACAGAAGGCAGCAGCGGTTTGTGCTGCTCAGCCCGTCAGCCCAGAGACTGCCCAGAACGGAGCGCACGTCGCTAGAGGATGTGCAAAAGAGCTGGGGAACTGTAGGACAGGCCATGAAAAGCACGCAGCCTCTCCAAGCACCTTCTTCCCTACCCCCCTTTTCTGTAAATGGTGAAAACGGAGATGAGCCACCTTAATGATAAAAGATCTGTTTCCCCAAAGCCTAAATAAGTCCCATCTTTGAGCTTTAGACAGCAAATAATCCCATGAGAACGTCCGGTTTTGAAAAGAGGCATTTCAAAGACAAACCAGTTAAATGGGTTATGACCTATTTTACCTAAATTCATCTTGAAAACTTTTAACTTGACCAAACAAGCCAGCCATTTTCACTTTAGCTAAAAGCACTAAGTCATCTCTGAAAAGAATGACTCCCATTATAGCACTCCAAGTAGCTTCAGAGGTGTTTCTTGAGGAGGCCAGAATTTTCCTTTAGGTGGCACTACATTATGCAAAGCGGGGTTCAGATCACCGTCAGATTTAAAGCCAGGAAAGAGTCAGATTGGCATAAAGTGCTGGTCACAAGAGCTGCTTCCAACACCACACAGCCCCTTCCCATCTGCAGAAGCTGAGCCTTGAACCTCAATGTTTTCACAACATACCAAAACTCTACTTTTATTAACATTCATGAGCAGAGGCACTACAATCATACAGCTTCCCATTCATTCATATTTTGTGGTTGACATTTCTAGCATTTAAAAAGTACACCTCTGGCTACGGCCTTTTGCATAGGTAATGCACTTTGTCTTTCTTGCTATGTAGAAAACAGCTGACCTGTTAACACTTTCAAATTCTGTCAAAATTACTTGATGCAAAGGTTAAGGGAATGCTGTCCATCACTCCACAAATGCACAAATTTTACTTCTGTTATGAAACCAGGCTAAATGCACTTATGAGCCTGTCCTCTTGAACACAGAACCCTGACACATACAAAGCATCTACCGGGCTTAAACTAAAGCATATAGAAAGAGAAGAGCTAATTAAGATCTGATGTGGTTCCTCCTTGCCATGGAATTACAGGTATCAGCTGACATGGAATTCAGTTGTACTTCAAAAAGCCTTATTTCAGACTATTTATAGGCTCAAACCTTGTAGTAGTGGTTACACTGGGAACCTGAGTAGCAACAAGCACAGATGAAGTGGGTTTAGATATGGTGCTGTATCTTTATATACATCATCTAGTATTTTCAACGTTACTTAGTCAAATATTAATTATCAACATTTAAAGGTCTAGAATGAGCATCCAATAAAAACAAAATACAAGTAAGAGAAATTTGAGGGGGAAGGGTTTTCATCTCATCTCTAAATACCCAATGTTTGCAACAAGCGGTGTAACAGTTGGCCCACAAACTACTTTTTCTGGCTTTTTCCTAGCGGCCCAGAAGCCCCAGCCCTATGCCTACACTCGACCTCATCACTAAACAACGGAGGTGCAAGGACTGCGTGTTAGAGCAGGAGAGAATAGCCACAAGAATCTGATGGCGAACCTGATCACTATTAAAACACACATTAATTGATTAAACTTTTTAGGCTGACTTTCAAAATGCATGTTCAAGAACAAGTCAGACAGGTTGTTCTTGCCTAAGACAGGTACTTCAGCTACCAACCGTAGAGGTTAAGCAAGTAGAAAACACTTCTTTATCTACTGGCTTTTCAATTACTCTCACCAGTGTATATTTTAAATGAATGCACAGTACTAAAACGGATTCCTTTATGTGGTGGAAGAATACGAACAATAATTCATAGAATCTTCTCTACTAGGAAAGTTGCCTCCAGTACAACCATTTGAATGCTCAAATTGGCAATAGACACAGCGCTCATTTTCCAGTGGCATCATACCCGCTCATTGAATTCAGTAAGAAAACAATTTATTTTCAAAAAAAAAGAAAACACCAAACCTGTCAGAATCAATGTGATTGATAGCACAAATCAACGATTCCCTATCTGATGAGGAATCTTTTCAACCAAGTATGAGTATTTCGGACTAACCTATTAACTTGAAAAGGCTAAGAACAGCAGGCCTCCTAGGATCACATTCCAAGCAATGTGGCCATCGTGCAGTTCACTAATACAGCACAATAGGCCAATCCTGGTTTCCAAAACACTTTCAGACTTGTTCCTGTGCACAACAGTACTCGTCTCAACGCAATTTAATGAAAATGTGAATATTTCTGGTGGAAAAGATGTGCATTGGTTTGTGACTGATCTTCATAGACTTCTCATGTTATTCTGCACTTCGTGCATCTTTGCACATCTAAGTGTGCCTTTGGAAACGTGAGACTGGAAAACCCTAGAGTTTTATGCAAAGTTTTTTCCTATTTGCACACTAGCGTGTCTTCAGCGAGCATGACTGCTGTGCATCTCCTTCCTCCATGTATGTTTTAGGATCTTACCCTGGGTCTAAATCAACAAGCATACTTCAAGTACAAGTTTAAAAGGAACAAAGAGCAAAATAAAGCCCCTTGTACAAGGCTTCAAATGAGAAAAATCCATTTTTCTTTAGAGTGTATTAGCATAATCACAAGACCTTGTTTTTGTTAAACAGAAAATTCTTCTATTGATCACACAGGGAAACTCGCGGCAGAATAGGAAGAATCTAACACGCACATCTGAATTCCAAGCACCCAGGGAAATAACACAGGCCTTAATATTACCATTGGCAGTCTCTAGTGAAATGCAACTAGATTATGAAAAAGATTACTAATGCCTTCCCTCCACGGAAAACCAGCTAAAACATAATTCCTTGGGGGTTTTTTTCCTCCATTTCTCTCACTGGTTACTGTGCTTCATCGCTCAGTCTTGGAGGGACCACTCAGGTAGTGCAGTAAAAACACAGCTAATCCACCTCATCCAAAAATTGGGGAGTACACCCAGAAACACAGTGAGCCATCACAAAGCTGCTTCTGTGCCAAGCTTCTTGCTTCTCCATTTCCATAGCTTCAACAGAGAAGGAAAGAACCGAGACAATTACTGTTACAAAGACGTTAGCGTATCTGTACGGACAGAAAGATCAGGGCAAAATCACCACCTCCTATTTATTTGAAATACAAGTCAGAACCAAAGAGTCAGTATAAGAGTAAATAACAACTCCTATCATTTTAGTGAGATCACTATAGCGTTTCTCTGCTATTATTCTGTGTCTGCAAAACTAACTTGTTCCAACTGCGTTTTCTGTCCATGTGGCACAAGATTCGTTATTTAACCACCTTTCCCTTCTGGTGCTGCAGTGAGAAAAGGGAGCACATTTATATCATTCCTCCTTGTCGTTTGCATTTCTTTCTATGAAGTTTTTCACTGTGGTGTGAGTTTCGTTTAAATTAATTTTCAAAAGGAATTTCCTCTGTTCCTGCAGGTCTACATGAGCATATATCCCAGCATACAGCCATTCTAGAGCAAACTTTTAGAATATGTCACCTTTAGTACAATATTCACAATAGGCTCAAAACACTTAAGAGAAAAGAGCAAATGAAAGGCTTTTACGCAGCCACAGCCCTGTTTCATTGAACATTCATCCCTCCCATCATCATCCCACATTATTTAGTTTTACTGAAATATTCTTGCATTTTCTCTGTTGGCCCCTGCTTTTACCCAGAGCTTCTCTGGATAAAAATCTCCACGGTTCCCGAGTGAACAGATATCCCCCTCCCGCCTAACCGCTTACATCACCAAAGGAATCATCCCCTTGATTGCCCTAACAGTACATTAGCAGTTAAAAATATATACGTGTATTGTACCACTTAAGCTTGCCCGCCTGAAAAAGCAGATGATGCCCACTCAAGCAGCTTTTCTGCACTCAGATCCCCCATCAATTTCAATGCAAATTCCCCACAGAGAATGATTACAAAGACTGGGCTCCTGCAAACATTTATAGCATAATTCAACATGGTTAATGAAGTAACCATGACACAAACCAGGAAGAACACCAGTTAAATGTGTCAGGCCTTAGCCACATGAATAGAAATTAATATATACGCATAGATATTATCTAAATCATGAAACAACTACAGGCTCTGCATTAGCAAATAGTGCAGCTGGAACAACACAAAGACCTCCCTGAATGCTGAAAGGTGAAGTAGTTAAACAGACAATTACAAAGACAGTAGAAAAGCTACTGTAAATTTCATTTCACAGAAAAAAAATGGTGTGAAAAATCAGCATAGGTGACCTAACTTTCAGATCAGTTTCTCTTGAGTAGATATGCTGAGGCACAGTCTACTTCAGTACTATCAGAAAGGAAAGAAAAAGTTAAATTTCAGGTTAAATGCCATCAATAAAAAAAAAAAATATTATAGCAACTGCAGGAAGTGTAATTACATGAAAGGTACCCAAGTATGGGAATAGTACCCATCATTTAATTTCCAATCACCAGTCTTAGACTTTTTACACATTGTCTGGGAGATAAGTTCCTAGTATCGTGTGCTTATCAGTGCACACACTGGCAATTTCAAGCAGTTTTGCCTACAAAAACAAGATTTGAGCTGCAGTCATCTCGGTTTTACAAGCACTTGCTATCTTTATCACTTTCCAATTTAACATGAAAAAGGGTATATCTAGCAATTACAAGATTTTTTTCCCCTCACCGTAAAATACTTTAAAAACATGCTTCTATGTTCATATGATCTTGTTTCAGTCACTATACACTGGGGAACTGATATAAATTAACCTTAGAAATCTAATAGTCTACTCCTGTAACTACATAAAATCATACTGTGTACCACTATTCATATCCTTACTTTTCCAAGAGCAACAGTCGAATTATAATGCGTGAAGTGAATTATATGAGTTCCCTATTTAGATATTCTTTTCCCATTCCCCCCAAAATTGGTATTTAATGCAATGGAAGTGTGCACAACACATTATTAATCACTGTCAACAATGTGAAAGGTTGCAAAGAGAACTACTCATCATTATGGAATCTGGGCAGGTAGCCAAAAAGAAGAAAAAAAAAAAAGGATATTAAGTTATCATCAATGGTTATGAATAGTTTCTGGCTTTTCAAAGTTCAACACTCAAACATCTGACATACTGCCCAGATCTGCCTCCTGAAAGCCCTGATTTCAAAAAGGTTTAACAGCACGGAGTTCTCTGTTTACACAGCAGACGTGGCAATGCATTAGGACTGACAACGTGCTTGGGTTGCAGACACACAACAGTTAGGATATTGGGGGCTCAGACTTGATTTTGAACAATTTGCTAAAGTGCACAGTCACGTTTTCCTCTCAAGCATTAAGGATCAAACTAAGCTATTACACAGTCACGATGTTGTTTTATGTTATCTTTGACACTGTCTGCAAAGGAGAAGACAGTATATTACAAACAAAAACAAACAGTCTTCATCCAGCCATTAAACAGAAAGCAAAATTGACTGTTTTCATTATTCAGATGCCACAAAAAAAATCCTAAATTGGAATTCACATTCTAGCTTAGTAGGAATGGATGCAAGAACAGAAATTAACTGTAATAATGTAGAAAGCACTCTAGATTACTAATCTTAATTGGCAACAGAAGATATCATTAAAGTTCATTATAGGAATTGACTTGCAATAAAATAATTTCAGCAGACTATTTCTCTTGCAGAAGAAAATCAGTCATTCCAAACTCCCAAAAGACTGCGTGCATGATATCTGGACATCCTTTAAGTTCACTGAAAACACGTGCAAGCTTTAAGGAAACATAATTACATCCTGTTATATCCTCCGAGGACCACACTAACAGTCTTTGTATCGCCTCTCTTCAAAAGGCACATCCCCGACCGGTCAGCCAGGGCAGCAGTTACAATCCTCTCTGGAGCACTTCATGCAGCGTGAGGCTGTTGATAGTGTTGAGGTTCATCAGGGATGGGGGGGCGTCTTCCTGAATTGGGCAGGCATTGCAGCAAGGACAAAGGGACTATTTCCCTTGTCCTCCACTTCGGGAAATTGCTGCATCTTGACTGGTTTCCCAGGAACAGAAGCAAGCCTGATAGGCTACGAGCTAAGTGAAGTAGAACACCTACCAGTGTTAATTGCGGTGTGCACAGTACTTTCCAGGGCTGAGGAAGACGACTCTGTCCACCTCTAACCATTCCCTAGCTTAGACTCTCCCACTCGGACAAGATTCACTGACCAAAAAAAGAAAAATAATTTTTCTCTGCTCCAAATATTTGAAATACACCTACTGAACAGGCTTACTGTAGAAGTTGCAATCATAACCACTACTGAAGAAGGATGCAAAAGACCTTCACACCACACCCGCATCCAAAACCACGAAATCTGTGAAACAAATTAAGAGACTTACTTTGAAGACACCTAGTAAGATAAGCTAATTAGCATGTTTAATTGGTTTATACATGCACTTCTTCAGAGACATTCAAAACATCTTGGACCAAAGCCCTGATCATAAAGTCGTCCTTCTGCACTTCATAGTCACCAGCTTTCACTGCACAGCAAACGTTATTAGTCATGATATATCACCTTAAGGCAGAAGAAATGAAAGGGGAGGGAGAGCAGTTACTGTTTCATCATCTTCGGCAACGTGTGCAGCTGATGTAGATTACAGAAGGTTGTTTGGCTGTCCTTGCTACCCAGGAGCACAGGGCTGACCTCCGTTTCCACACTACCTCTGGTTCTGCAGAACACTTCTCTCCCAGCATCCATCACCCAGCCACTATTTTCAGAACACATCAAAACTTCGTACAGACAGGAATTGTCTGTCCTTCAGTACAAAGCCACCTCTGGAACAGTAACAGTCATTTACAGACCACATAAGAAGTATTTGGGTTGGGTTCTTTTAATGTTTGGGTTTTGTGCTGTGTTTTGCAGTTTTATTGTTGGGTTTTGGGTTTTTTTGTGTTTTTTTTTTTTTTTAAATAGGGACAAGCAAATACTTCAAATTTTAAGCAGATTTCCACATACGAGATGAATGCTTGCATATTTGCTTTCATGTTGCTTACCTTGTGCTCTAGTCTGCAAGGCTACAACAAGTATTTCTCATCATTCAAAGATTATCCATTGCTAACTTCCATTTTACTTATAACAAGAAAAACCCCAAATAACAAATGAAACCAGCACTGCAAGAACCTGCAGGAACAAAAGGAAAAGCAAGAACCAGCCAGTTCTCCTCCACCTTCACATCCTCCACCACTCTCCCATTCTCCCCAATCCTAAAATCAACCAAGGACCTTGGAGCCACATTCCCTGAAAGCCACAAGGAGCCATGCTGCCAGGCGGATTCATTTCAAAATAATACTCCCCTCCAAAAAAAAAAAAATTATCTTAATCCAAGGGGAATCCAATGCTAGGGGCTTCCTCAGATCTTCAGTGTTGTCCTACACGGATGAGAATGAATCATCCAAAGGACACATTAACCCTTGAAACGCAAAGCTGCAGCGGCAGACCGAGCAGTCTGACCTACGTTACACACACTCAGATTCTTAAGGGGCTTTTTTGTTCATTTGAACCTTTTCGTAAAGCTCCAGAGGTGCCTCTTGCTACTGGAACATACACAGGTTGGACCAATTACCACAACCCGACTGCAGCACTTGCCAGTTCAGATCCTGCGGTAACAACGTAGTGAGCGAGGCAGCCAGGCTTTTCTTTTACACCTCAGCACTTCACACACTCCTCCCGAACCAAAGAGCTACATCTTTCCTCCTATTATTTCCAATTACTGGAAACAAGTATTCTACTCCGTGCAGAGATATGCTTATATATAGAAATATGCTACATACACAGTAAAATCTAATAGCTACATCTACAAGCTGAAAATGTACTACCTGCAAGTCAGATAAAGGCAGATTAAGTACAGAATTGCATTTATACCATTATTGATTACAGCGTACGTTAAGAAGCCTGGATTTTCGGCTGTCATCACTCAACTCTGTCATTTGGAGGTCCCAAAATGCTTCGTAAAGTGAATGTTACCCCATGTTATAGACAGGAAAGACCAAGAGGCAGAAGGCTTTCACATCATCTTATGAACTCGTCCCGCCCCCCCCCAGCAAAAACACTTTGTGGGCTAGGAGAGCAAGGAGAACTATGCAGATTTGTATTTGACACCTCTTTCAACAATATTGCCTCCCCAGCCATATGAGGAACACTATGCCGTACGTATCTTCTGGCTCATTTTGATTCTGTCAAAGCATTAAACACCTCCAATGCAGATTCAGCTCCTGTAAATACAATGAATGACATTAGACCACCCACCATCAAGACTTCAAGTTCCAGGCTCTTATAAAAGCAATCATCTGCCTATCTAGAAGGACCCTTGTCTGGACATGCTTCCATCTATTTTAGCACTTCAGCATACTCTACTGCTCTCAAAGTTCCTACATAGTTTATACAAGGTGAAAAAGTCTCCCCCATACTCAGCTTTCATCCTCTGCCAGCTGGTCTATTATGTCATATCATTTGAGTTTTAAAAGGATGCATCCATGTATTTATTTTTCCCACCTGATAAATACCGATGAAGATTTTATTCCAGTCCTAACACATACATACTGTAACTAATCTTCCTTTTATTTAGTCAAGCATCGTAAAGGAAAGGGAGTTTGAAGGCAAGCTACTCCTATTGCCGAGCTCCAGAAGTCAGCATATTAAGTTAAATGATGCCGGTTTGGAAGTCAAATTTAAACAAAGAAAAAACAAAACAATAATCCATCAGACAAGACTAACATGAATTTCACAACGATGGAATGCAGTAACTACTTAAAAACTGGAAGAATTAAATGTTTGAAAGATCTCTTCTGGTGTTTGGTGATTGTTTTCCTGTTCCCTAGGATGTGAGCTATCAGCCTAAATAACATCAAAGCACTACTTTAACCAGCTAAGAGATAGCTGATGCAACGTTCACTCATTTCTAATATCTTGTATTAATTTTAATCAAGGCTGATATGGAAAGGACATGCCTTCGATAACTGAAATAACACCATCTTGTTTTTATTTGTTTGTTTTAACATTCGTGTTGTGGACCAATGGAACAGAAGTGGAACTGAAGCCCAGTTCCTGCCCATCTCACAGAAAATTTGACTATGATCCAACTTCCCTTAGCCAAAGTCTAGCAATTCTGTGCCTCTCTGGTTTCTACTGCGTTCACAGAATTTACTTAGAAATTTTGAATATCACAGTACTAAATTCAAGACTTCCAAAAGATTCAATACCTTGATTGACATGATACAGGAAACGTCAATGGAGAAAACAAGGCATCTGAATTAGAAAAAGCCAAAGAGAGACACCAAAACAACACAGGCAATTCCATCTGCCTTGTTACGTTTTTGGAATAGCCATATTAGATGCACGTTGTTTATCTAAAGCAAATCCTCAGAGTTACTAGAGATCTGATAGCCACTGCTGTCATCACAATAAAGAACTATGAGACTTCAGAAAATAAACTGCAAACTGAATGCTTGCAGCATGTAGAGCTCAAGTTTTCCACCTATAAATTATGTTTTTCATAACAAGCTTACCTTGTCTCCATCGATTTTTCAACTTACTCTATTATCAGATCTTAGAAGCTACTCCCTTGCCCCTCAGCTTCCTTGAATACAACTCCTTTTTTAGTGCAGAACACCAGAAAAAAAAGCTACATAAGTCTAAGTACATATTTATTACCATCAGCGTGCGATAGCCTCAAGAGACATCCACACATCATATTCTGTTAGCAAGAAAAGGAATCACAGTCTTCAATACTGTGCTATTTTTTCCTAATGCTGCAAGGACAAGCTAATTTGTAAGCCAGATCATTCCTTTCCAAAGGATGAATGACAGTCTTCTGTAAAGGAAAAAAAACGAAGTAATTCTCTCAGTGAATTTTACTACCCTGGGAATGTTCCAGGAGCCCCTCAGTAGATTCTTAAGGACAGGTCTGGTTCCCATCAGGACTGGAAGAAAAGTCTAGGTATCTACACCGGTTCCATCTACCCTACAGCGCCATACACGTGCCATTGCCACCTCAGACTGTGGTCCTCTGTCATGTCCTCTGGGTTATTTGCATTGCCAGAAAAAGAGTAGAAATAAAGAGTGAACTGTCTGACAGGCAAAAAGCTCAGTGCAAGAAACTCAAAGATGTACTATCTCTTCCAGTTTTTCTCTGGGGAAAAAAAAAAAAAAAAAAAGGGAAACTGTGACTTCATCTAGAAAACAAAGAATAGTAAGATACTGAACTACAAGGAGATTCCAGAAGATAACTTAGTCCAGCAGTCTCCTACCAGTTACTTTAGAGCAGACCAACATAACCTTGAACAATTTTAGAAGAAAGTATCCGCTTTAATCTGTAACAGCTCTTTTACTACCAGGTTCTGTTACATTCTAACAAGTCCTTTTAGCAACCCTTTGAAAATAATATATTAACTGGAAAGCATACACAGACTTATGATGCTTTTCAAGGAGAAATAAGTAGCTAGGAGACACACGTATTTCTCACACTCACTAGAAGCTCCTTCATGTGCACCAAAACCTATTACAGAGCCACAAACTGCATCAGTAAACATGCTTTAAGTTGTCTGTAGTACTGGATCTACACCTTAACACAGAAATCTAATTTCTTTGTTAAAGAACATGCTCTAGCTTTACTGCTACTGGAAGTTGTCACCAACATTTGTTTCTTAAATTTGTTACGAATTGCTGTAGTACACAGGCATAAATAAATCTATACCACATCTGTCAAACTAGACTATAATCAACCAGGAAAAAACCCTAAGACTCGGTGCCTAAAAATAAATACTGACAAATGCACGTCTGTCTCTCCCGAATGCCTCCCTTTCTGAAAGACCCTTGAGGTAAGCTTAGCTTTGCAATATGCCCTAAAATTACTAAATAAATCAGTATTATCACACAGACTATTTCCTTTACACTCCTTCTCCCTTCTTCCCATTCCCTTTGCCTTTCCTACCACTCTCCAGGAATATCAAAATAAATAGTGGACCTCAGGGATATCAAATTTGCTTCCAGGCACAGACATCATGAGAGACAATATCTGAATGTCCAATATGAATTTCTCAGCTATTTATTTTTGAAGAATTTAATATGACGGCCTGCACATTATTGCATATAACAATTACTACAAAGCCAGAGGCTAGCCATTTGCATAATAATGAACATTTTTCTAAAGAGGTGTGCAGGAAACTACATGCTAATGAGTTCTAGTATCTATTATCTGAAAGTCACATTGGCTTTATAAAACTAATTAAAAACACAACCTCTAATGTTTACCTGCTTGTACCTTTTATGTAACAGACTGAGAGACACCTGTCCTATTACATGAACAAAAACGCATAGGACAAATTTTTTTGCAATCCTGAGTCAATTGAAATTCAGTAATTGACACTGGACTGCTCACTTTTCTAAGCACTGCAGGAGCAGGCTGGCTTCTGAAGCTGTACATCAGGGGAAATGCGTCCTACGGCACAGAAAACATAGTTTTGCTACATCTCAATCATAGAAAAAATGAGGGAAATGCAGCCATTTCTCCTAAATCACTGTAAAAGAAGGGAAGGATGGATGAGGTGCATTTCACAGCTGCAGAAACATTTTCAAGAACACTTTGGAATCCAACAGGTCAGAAGTAATTTTTAGGTTTTTTTACAGTCCAACCAGTAGCAGAAGCAAATGTCTTATTAGGCAGGGAGCTCCCCACAGCATCCTATAACCCATGTTTGATACAAACGTAGCAGGCTTTTCCTTTTCAACACCAGAAATTCACTTTATTTTGACGTAAGTGTTCTTTTACTATAAAGAATATATTCTTTATAGTAAAGAATATCTTATATTTATATATAAATAAGAATATATATAAAGAATATACTATACTACATAGCACTTACCTGTTGTGTTGGGTTTGCGTGGCAAGGTTTTGGTAGCAGGGTGGCTACCAGGGTGGCTTCTGTGAGGAGCTGCTAGAAGCTTCTCCTGTGTCTGACAGAGTCCATGCCAGCTCGCTCCAAGACAGACCAGCCGCTGGCCAAGGCCAAGCCCACCAGTGATGGTGATAGCGCCCCTGGGATAACGTATTTCCGAAGGGGGAAAAAGACCTGCATGACAATTGCAGCCAGAACAGAGGAGAGAATATGTGAGAGAAACAGCCCCGTAGACACCAAGGTCTGTGAAGAAGGAAGAGAGGAGGCGCTCCAGGCACTGGAGCAGAGATTACCCTGCAGCTCATGGTGAAGACCATGATGAGGCAGGCTGTCCCCCTGCAGCCCATAGAGATTAACAGTGGGGCAGATATCCACCTGCATCCACACCAGAGCAGGTGGATGCACAAAGGAAGCTATGCCCCATGGACAGCCCACACAGGAGTTCTGGCAGGACCTGTGGACCCATGGAGAGAGGACTCCAGGCTGAAGTAGGCTTGCTAGCAGAACTTGTGACCCCATGGGGAACCCACACTGCAGCAGTCTATTCCTGAAGGACTGCACCCCATGGAAGGAACCCACACTGGAGCAGTTTGTGAAGAACTGCAGCCTGTGCGATGGACCCATGTGGGAGAAGTTCATGGAGGACTATCTCCTGTGGGGGGGACCCCACACTGAAGCAGGGGTTGAGTGTGAGGAGAAAGGAGTGCCCCAGACAACGTGTGGTGAACTGACTTGTAACCCCCATTCCCCACCCCCCCTGTGCCATTCAGGGGTGGAGAACTGGGTGTGTAATTGAGTCTGGGAAGAAGGGAAGGGTGGGGGGAAGGTGCTTTAAAATTTGGTTCTATTTTCTCATTATCCTACTCCAATTTGATTGGTAATAAATTGATTTCCCTGAGTCAAGTCTGCTTTGCCCGTGATGGGAATGGGTGAGTGATCTCCCTGTCCTTATCTCAACCCAGGAGCCTTTTGTTTTATTTTCTCTCCCCTTTCCAGTTGAGGAGGGGAGTGACAGAGCAGCTTTGATAGGCACCTAGTGTCCAGCAGGGTCCACCCACCACTTAAGCCTTTTATTTTCATTATCTTTGAAATTAGATTGATGAAGCTGTTAGGATCTTAGCTATCAAATCCTCGCTTACAGCATAGGATGTGCAGAACTCGAGTCACAGGTTCACTAACACACCAAGCACCATCTGCAGCAGCGAGCACGGTCTCCGAGCTCTCACTCTTCAGCCCACGCTCACCCCTGCCAGACAAGGAACCCCAAAGCCCACTCAAAAAAAGGGTATTCAATGCAGAACGCCACATCCCCATACAAGCCACTACTGACCAGAGATTTTCCGCAGAATCAAGATGCCTGGATGAACTTTAAAGTATCCCACCTAATTTATGACCAATAATACTTGTAAGTCAAAGATAAGAATGATAACCGTGTATCTAGTGCCTTCGTGTTTAAAGGCCATTGTCAGCAGCAGCTCGAGGAAGGGCTGGATTTCTTTCCTATGCATAAGGCAACCAGCTGATGCACCGTATTGTCAGGTTTCACTGAAAGATCAGATATTGATCAGTGCCACAGGCAGTACAGCGTACCACACAGCCTGATGTAGGATTTGTCCAAGCAGATCACACCAATGTATTCTTAATCTATTATCAGATAAGAGGTGGGGGGGAAAAGCCAGTTTAAAAACTAGATGCTATGTAGGTACACAAGTAGGGAAGTTCTTGCAGACAAGGGTGCCATTAGGGGTGTCTTGTAAAGTACTCAGCATTAACCTCGCTCCTTTGGGACAGGAAATAGTCAGCTCTTCCATATTTTTTACCACAGTTTCAGCAAACAGAAATAATTTCTTCCTGATTTTATAGAGTCCCATTTAAAATGGTATCTGTAGTTATTTACTGTGTAAATACTCTTCCATACAAGCATTTTCAGAGGCATGCTTTCCAAGATTTTGGAATAAACCCACAAGAATAATTGCTTTGCTTTTTGTGCATGTGGGGGAAAGTAGGCGTCAGGCTCTTGTGAGCATATTGCAATTCATCCCCATGCTCTGTTTTTGGTTAAGATAAAGATCCAGAACTGGGCATTCTGCTAAAACAGTGCCATCAGCAAGTCTGACTGTCAGTTACTACAGAATTTTTTGTGGTTTATTTTATTCTTGTTCAGCGAAAGTAGTGCTGTGCTGGTTCAACCAAAGTGACTTAGAGTTCAATTTAGCATTCTCAGCAATAAGAACAACAGGCAGATATGAGATAACCAAGTTCAAATAATGATTTTTGGCCTGACTGGGAGAGGCTATCTACACTAAAGTCTCCCCCTTCCAATGGTATCACATAATTATCATCATCTAGGGTATCTTGGGATGGACTCCTTCAAGGACAATTGTTTGGAAGGAGGCTCCAGAACATTAACAACTGAAAAAGAGAGGGAAAAAAAATATGAAATCATGTACAGAAGACTGAACAGGTTCCGATATTGTCAGAAAAGTAGCCCCACTCACTGAGAAAGAAAAATCAGTTTCATATCAACTATTTGCCAGGAAGCTTAATTGCATTCTCAGATGGAGGGGAAAAAATATGAATGAAATATCAATGAATCCGGTTCAAGAGCAGAGATTATGACAAAGTAAACAGGAGTGGGTCCATAGAAACCAATCTGGATATTCTTCTGTGAGATGGGAGAATGCAAATCAGAACTTTATTTAAATCAAGGTTATACCTCACATATCCCACGTAAACACCTATGTCACTAGGGTACAAGCGGAAGTCACTGCTGTCCCCTCCAGTTTTGCAGTACTGTTGTAAACTTAGTCTTATTTTTATGCTTTGCATGCCAACACTCCTAATCCCCAAACATGAACAAGTCTGCTCCAGTACAACTTGACGTTGGCTTTCCAGATACAAAAAGCTACCTGCGTGGCCACAGAAGCCTCAACTTCTTAAGAATCCTAGTGTTCATCTAACCACCAACAGGAACAGAAATAAATAATCGAGCACACCTGCCTTACAAATCCCATCCATATGTATTCCATCTGTTTCTTTAGGCGCCACATATGTATCTCTATAGCTGCTTAACTAGTCATAGCATATGTACCTATGCTGCATACGGTTTACTCACTCTACAAAACAGAGGTAAAACACAATAATTTTTGCAAGTGTAAGACCTCAGGAAATCTCACACAAGCTTTTTCAATTTTACAATAGCACAGATTTGGGGAAAAAGGACAGAGCAAAAAGATGAAAAACCCGACAGAATTACACTTGAGTCAATTCTAGATGAGACTATACCACAGAGACCTCAAGCACATGAAGTTCACCACTTGCAATCTACTCTTCAGTAAGTCTACAACACCACAGATCCTTTCTGTCGCATCCTAATGTAAATTTACACAAGTTGGGGGGAAAAAAAAAATCACCCCCTAATTTTAAGAAGCCTGCAAAATTCCTTTAATTAGGCAAATATTACAACAGACTTCAGTTCAACAAGCAAGATTCGCTGTTTACCTTATATAAACATTTTTGATAATCATAGCCAGCCCTGTTTCTTCATCCAGGAAATTTCTGTAAAGCCAGAGTCTGACTGGGAGAGGACTGGCAATAACAAAAAAAAAAAAAAAAATAAAAAATCACACACCCTCACACCCTCATACAACTCTCGTATTAAAAAGCATTGCAGAAAAAACTTTTAACAGAAATTAGAAGAACAGAATACCTTGTAACAATCATCAAGGTGCAAATCTGCATCACTGAAATGAACAGAACTACCTGGTTCTTTGAGCCAATTTCTTCACAAAGACTGGTTTAAACACTTAGCATACCCACAAAATAGGTTTCAGGAGCATCTGAAAAGCAGAAAACTTAAGACCTTAAAGCAGAAGCTGAGCCTTGGAGAGAGATCACCAAGGCCGATCCACGTAATTAAGTCTCCCAAATCTGATTCTCTGAATATCAGGTTTAAAGTAGATTTATTAATAATCTTAATTACAAGGAAAAAACAACCCCCATAGCTAAGAACAAAAATCTTACGGATATTGTTATGTTTCCAGAAGGATTTAAATGTTTGCAAAATGAAGGAGAGATTATGACATTTTCTCAGTTTCCTTGCTCAGTGGATATTTATTGCATTTTGTTTTCCATAAAAGCCCAGTCAGTTACATTATGAAAACACCAGACAGCAGCTTGCTGTAATTTCATAAGGTAAGCCTTACTGCAATTTCTAAGTGGTTATACTTGAGTGCTTTCACAGTGGCTCAACAGTACAGCGCCCATCAACTGCATTAATGTCTCAGCACAAAAATCTACTAATAAATATGGTGCTCAGCCAACATTACCCCACTTTAAACAACACAAGTTCTCCATATGAGAAGGTCAACACATACAAGACCACTTACGCTCTTTAAACTGACTTTGATAGAAAGGTAGCAGCAAAGTATCCTCAAGCAAATCTGAAGTGTATCAATAACAACCCAGGAAAAAACACAACACAAACCAAGAGAAATCTATAGCATATGGCTTCAGTCATGTAAGACTGGTAAATAAAAACAAGTCGAGAGAGTAGGCACACCCTACAGAAGAGTGTCAGTCTGCTTTTAACACTATAAAACTGCAACTCGCGCATTTATCATTCAAAAAGAGAGAGATGAGGAAGTTCTCTATCAAGTAGAAAGAAGGAAAACACACTAACCATCAGCTTGGCTTTACAAGGTTCAGTGACAGATCCACTACACTTCTGTGGTAACACGTCCAGGAAGCTTGAACTGACACTTCAAAGTCCAGGGTGACAATTTTTCTGCAGTCAAAAGAAACCCCAGCCACAATCCTACACACAAAAGCAACCCACCACCTATAAACCCTATGACGTGCGATATTAGCCTGATGCTTTCTGTGCCACTGAACACAATGACAGTCCTTCCTAAAACCTACTGGCCTAACACAGCAGGTAGGCACAAATTAATCTGTGCTTATCTTGTGATTTTCAGTGTTTATTAGAAACAGAAGTTTCGTTGGAAAACAGAGCACATATAAGCATATAAAATACACATTTACAGAGATCCTTCCAAAGTCTAAATGCATTTCACAATTGAATTTTACTCATGGTGCAATGAAAGAGGGTTCATTCAGGCAGAGGAGAAGACACTTCTGCCACTATCACATATACACGTTTCTTTACCACGTCCCACTATCTTAGAGCTACTGATCTGAATGAGAAATCAGGAAGAGTGCGAACGAAGGATGGAAATCAGATGAAGAAATATTCCATTTCACTCATCACCTGAAAATGCATTTAATCAGAACACAGGGCAGTACTACATTTCTCATGACGCAACGATTGAAATATAACTAACTAGATCAGTTTAGCAGCGGTTTTTACCTGCTTTACAGTCATTTCCTCAAAGCCCCTCTTCCAGAAAAGAAATAATCTGTGGGTGTAATGCTTGGGAATAATCATCCATTTTTGGTATCAAAACAATAACCTACACAAACTCAACAAGTCTACAGCATCCCCTCGATCACTCCTGTCTTTAAAGACTTTGTTGCCAAGGTCATATAGTGGCATAAAGCCTGCTCACTTCATTCACGTTAGTATTCATGTTGGTAATCCTACTACCTTCAGATGGTCCACTTACATGGTTGTTAAACCCAGTCACATTTTTCACTCGTATATTACAAGTTGCGTGGAATCTGGCTATGTAATTCCCACTAGAGCCAACATAAGTTATGTAGATAGATGCGATGCTATCCCAAACGTTAATACGGGATTCGTCTTAAACTCAGCCTGGAAAGCTAATACAGTGATGAGTGAAAAGAACCTGCTTCGACTGATTTCAGCAGTGTCAGACGCAGCCCAGTTTCTAGTTCTTGAAGATCAGCCAACACACAAAAGACAAAACACCGTATTTCTAAAAAATAAGCACGAATACAAAATCTCGTCTTACTTTAATCAATATAGCTTCTGAGTATATATCTAGACATACACTTAGAAAAAAAAAAAAAAAGAAAGCAAATTAAGCTTTATTTCTACACCATAAATGCAAACCCAGCTTTCTGTATTTTACTTGGGAAAGACAGGCCAGATGCATCATATACACACTGATTTCTTATTGCTTCAAAAACACTAAACAATGGTTGACTTTATGTCCATAAAATATATTATAATAAAAAGGAGAAAGCGCTTGCGCGATTTAAAAAGTGAGCTTGGTCTTATTTCTTCCAGCACAAGCCTCATTTCCAATAACAGAAGCGTCTACTGATGATTAATTTTAATGGCCCTTGATCACACACCCACTTTTCTCAATCAGAAGTCTCGGATTTTAAGCTTAAAAACACCAACGTTTATATTACTATTCAACTCCACAATAACAACTGAGTTGCATCACCATTTTTATTCCAAACTGATTTTTCCCAGTAAACTTAAGTCTAAACAATGCTCTCGCAGTAACCTTTCCCTGGAAAATTCTATAGGAAATGAAATGTAATACTCTATTAAGACTTGTTTTGCAAACAGAAGTGAGAGAGATCACCCAAGCATGCAGAGTCATTAAAATGGATCTTACATATATCATTATAAATTTAATAATCTCCATGACGGCTAGAGTTCAAGTTAAAATGAATGTCAGCAAAGCATGACCAATTGATGTTATCCCAGCTGCCACCAAGCCTCACTTGGGGTTATATTAGACATTCAGAGGCCCCGTACTACATGTGCACCAAATACCCAGAGCCAGGAGCAGATGGGAGATGTAGGCTTCTATACCTATCAGCAAGGAGAGACAGACATAATTGCATATTAATTTTGGTGCATCAGAACAATTATAGTATACTTTGGCGTCACAGGTCCCAAATGTTTTTCCCATCATACCCTCTCTGCAGTATAATGTTGTATACTTAAGGAGAAAAAAGTGCACTAGCAGCCTCCAGAAATTAAGTCAATGGAAGGATTTCATTTCAACCCTCATTGATTTACTGCAGCCCCAAAACACTTCCTTGAAAAAAGGAGGAGGAAGACCTTGGCAGCTTATCAGTTAATAGATCATGCTTGGTACAATTAAAAGACATTTAGGACTTCTATTTGGTTCCCCAAATAAATGTTCCCCAAATGTCATTTCTCTCTAAGGAAACAGCTGCATTTTATCCAATTTCTGAAAGTTTTCCAAGCTGCTTGGATTTCCAATGGGGTGACAAGGAAACCACTTTTATTTTTCATCAGACTTGATGAAATTGTGACACAAACCTCCCTCTCTCTCCAAAATTAGACAGCGCTGTTAAACAGAAAAATAATAGCTGATGGTCAATTTTTTTTCCAACTCACTTTTCAACCGAAATAAAAATCCCACGCAAAAACTACAGGAAAAAAGAGCTCTCCACACAAAGCTGAACACACAATGTTTTCTATCACCCATCAAATCTGCATGGAAAATTATATAGATGATTTATACAGTAGAAGCACGTCAAGTTTTACAGTTTGCTTGGCCGGTGCCAAGAAAACAACTTTAAAGTCCCAATTGTTCACAAGGTACAATTTGTCTGAAACAGCAACTTCACTTAGGTCAGCCTAATGTGCCAATCCATTAGTATTAAATAACACAAAACTACCCCGACACACAGAGCTTCCACAAAGCACTTGTACAAAATAAGGTCCGCCAGCTGACATTAAGCACATGCCACTGTGCATTTTGTTTTGGTTCAAGTCAAAGTCACATCTGGAAACTACAGTAAAATGCAAACATTACCATCAGGACAATGAGGATACTGACAAGTGTACAACATTTTCAGCATATTTGATCACCAAATCCCAAGAAAACAATTTTTTAATTTCTCTAATAATAGCAATAAAGAAGCTAAAGTTACGATAAATCAATAATCTGACCAGACTCGGTAAGAGTCAGTACACTTCATTTACACTGTAAGCATCTTCATCAACAACTATCCAAAATTCTGGAGATTTTTCCCTTCTTTCACACATACTACAGTTTTCCCTTCCCTCAGCTCTTTGCTCCATACATTGGAACAAGCCTGAAGAGAAAGACAAACATTTTTTAAAACATATAATCAGGAGAAGAGATCTACAGCTGGCTAAGCATAGCAAGCAGCAACTGCAATTGATAAAAGAGTTATAAGGAGCTCTTCTGCCACTTGTATCTCATCCGGCAATTTAAACAGAAAGTGCATCCGCCTTTTGTCACTTACCCTTTTTTGATCTTCCAGTCCATGTGTCACAGGCTTTCTTTTCTGATGTTGGCTAGATTCAGAGCCAGGTTCCATTTCCCAGCTACAAAGACTCTTCTGGCCTCTTTAAGCTTTCCCTAAAAATCCATAGTATGAACAACAACAAAAATCTAAAAAAAGATAATTAAAAAAAAAGAGGGCAAGAGAATTCCTTCAAACCTCATCCATTTTTTTATCATCCTTCTAAAGTCTTGTTTGCCATCACTGCTCATTATCTTAACAAGCAGCCATTCTGTGAGCCTCTATATCCTATTTTAGCTCAGATGAAGGTTTCCATTGACGTGCCTTACAGAAGGATGACAGAGCTGAATCCAGACCCAGTAGTTTGTGCCACATTATTGCTCCATCAGCAGCCTTTTCAGTGCATTCCTGGCACGGATAATTTATATGTCAATAAAGGTGTAAATGTGCATTTAATCCACTGTGTTGATATTATCAGCATCCCTCTCTTGGGCCACCTTCCTCCCATAAATCAATGTAAACACTTCACAGCGATAATTGCCTTTTGCAAATCTAGCAGGTGTTAATTACGTAAAATCATCCATGCACGCTTGTCATCTTCTTCTATGTATTCAAACAAATACCTAAAAAGGAGGAAAAAAAAAAAAGCACTTTTTACCAACTTGAAAGAAAACATAACTATTGATATTCTTTGCCCACCACCAAGAGCCACAAGTCAGGACTGATACAATAATTACATATTTTGTACATACTACACTCTTCATCCAAGCCTCTCAAAATGCTTTGATGCCTGTTTAGTGCGTTAGCTCGCCTTTGGGGCTTCTTGCCAAAAAACAGCCCAGAATAACACCATTGCTCATCAGCGTCGAGCCTACTGCCATGCTAACTGAAGCCTGCAAGGATCAACTTAAAACTCAGTCTTCGAGTTCTGGATCTAAAGCCAAATTCATTATTCTTACGGGGTCTCTTACCCAGGGATCTTTCTCCATAGTTTATAAGGTTATTGTGTGCCACCTTCCAAAATCCTGGGCACAAGACTACCTGAATGAACAGGTTATACTATTACTTGTGAAAGAACACGGCACCTGAAATCACGGGTTAGCAACTCAACCACCTTAGAATATTGTTCTTTTGGTACTGAGAAGCACAAGTTCATTACAACAGAGACAAATCATTTCCTGAGTTAATTTGTAAAGCGGGATCAATATCAGCAGGCTTCAATACGCAGGCACTAGAAAAAGCACGTTTATTAAGCTGGATTCCCTACCTAAAAAGGATAAACATTACATCAATTTTAGCAACCTTAGCTGAGCATGGCCTAAGATCATCTACTTAGCTGCGTGTTGTTGATACAAGCTCTGGTCATGAGACAAGCACCAAAAAAATCCAAACCTAAGTGCCCTACGTAAACAAAGAAAATAAAAAAAAAAAAAGAGAAAAAGAAAATCATCCAGGTTGCTAAATCAGACATTCTCCCATCACTAAAAGATGGGCAGCATAAAAAAAATATGTTTTCTGTAAACATAGTAGAAATTAGTTTTGAATTCGAAAGCTGAACATCGTAACCCACTCGCATCTTTACACAAAGCTTCAGCACTACCTGAACTGAGCACGTGAATTAAATATTCAAGTTAGATATAAGGCAGATTTTTGGTCAAACGCATAAACAGGTTTGTTCTACATGCTGAGGTACCTTGTTATTCCAAGGCAAAAGTCACAAAACTGGCAGAAATACTGCTTTTTCCCCGTCACTTCAAATGCTCTTTTACCACTCCTCATCGTGAAGCAGTAGGTCGTTAATCCAGTTCTTTTTCCTTCTGCTGAGCACAGGAAAGACTATGATCGATTGCAGTGATGCTGCTATGCTTTGCCATTCAGTAATAATCTTAAAAAAAACACATCTAATCTATTTTCTAGAGAAACAAGAGGTTTCAAATTTTATTTTGAACCACAACCGCCTCCTGACCTGTGGTTTCACACCTGCTGATATCCATGGAAATCATGCAGGTGGCTTGAAGGCAGTAAAGGGCCTTTGACCTTAGCAACAAATATCATGCAGAAAAGAAAATAACTTCTATAAAGATCCTTAAGTCCCACCGACAAAAACTTTTTCCCTCCAGCGATTTCACTGTGATGTGACACATGAGACTGCATCAGTCACATCATGTAATGCCATGCTGGAATAGCATGACATAACCAGTGCAACTAAGGACAACATCTCTCTGCACGAAAGGTCCCCTGAACCAGAAAAAAAATAAAAAAATAAAAAAAAAAAAGAAGAAAAATTGCAGTCTCTGGAAGTTCCTGTGCATTCAATGTTATGGTTTTAACCATTGTGGAACCAGACACACTGTCTGGGGAAACATGCAAATTTCTATTTGTATATAGTGCTTAGTATATGCCTGTAACTTTAGGGCACACGTTACTCGATATTTAGTGTCACTACATGAGTTAGCTACATTAAGCTCCATATAAAAAACAACATATATTAACAAGAAAAAAAACCCCAAACTTATCCAGAAGCTTGAAGAACCATTTAATTCAAATCAGCCACAAAACAAAATATTTTTAAGCACCTAGACTGAATTTGTTCTTATTCCCTCCAACAAAAAGAAGCTCCACTTTTTATCTCTGCGCATACCCAATTGCAGGGTGGATTTATCAACAGTAAATGGGCATTAAAAACAAAATAGAAACTTTAAGAGGAAAAAAAAAAAAGGGTGATTTGCTGGGAGAATCACCACATGGCCAGAGATGCTAAACACAACAAAATGCAAAAATGACTAAAAATCTCTGTTATCTCATTTTCCTACATTTCCAACATCCAGAAGGCCCAGTCAGGCTCTGGACCCCGCTGGGCTATGTACCATAAAACCTCCATGAGAAAACAGCTTTAAGAGCTCAGCCCCGAAACCTGACCGGGGTTTAAGCATACAGCCGAGCTCAGTGAACCTCGGATGAATAAGGGCTGTAGCTGGATGCGTCCTACCAGGGTCCATCCTCACACACAGTCCCAAAAGGATCCACACCTGCACAAAACGCCATTCAGAAATACCTCGCTGGGTAACCAGATCCTCAACAACGCCTCCTGGTCGCTATTCTTTCATTAAGAGCAAAGCAGGTAATACAACTTCTCCTCCCGCCACCACCTAAAAAAAAATGAGCCATCTCGCAGCATCGGAAATTTTTCATTCTCAAAATTGACCATGTTTCAGACCAAACACACAAATCGAAATATACTCGCGGGCCTTTCTCCACAAGTTTTTTTTACACGGAAAATAAGCAGAGACGTTAAGTTTCCCCGGTCCCTAACACAGC